>JAQHUG010000054.1:774446-798548 GCA_028555095.1 Dicrostonyx torquatus | reverse complement strand
TCTTTTAAAATGTCCTCAATCAATTGCATAGCCATACGATTGCTTTCTCTTTGACCCATGTTTATAATTACAAATTATATTCCTGAAACTACTGTCTCGTTTTGTTATCTAAACGCACAAAACTCACGTGTCCATCAGTTTTTTCTCACGAGTTCCTCCCATCTGGTCACTTCTTCCTTGTTTTTGGGGTTCTCGGATCCGCCTCACTTTCTCCTCTGTCCGTCTGTTTCTCTCTCCCACGTTTCTCTGGATTCAGCAGCCAGTCCTTGTGGTCTCCTTGCGGTCTCCGTCTGCATTGGTCTCTCGGGGTTCCTCCATGTGGCTTCTTGAAGTTCCTCCACGTTGCCTCTTTGTCTTGAGTAGTCTGCACCACGCTATTTTTCCGTATTTCTTCTTTTTCTCCGGCTTTCTCGGGGTTCATTCGTTAGCACCACGTTGCTGGTGCCATTATGTCCGGGACCATCGCCCCAACATAGAAACTGGTGCTTTGTCCCAAGTGTGTTCTCGGAGGCATGAGGAAGAAATCAGACTCTTTCACACCATCATCATTCAAAGGCAGCTCAGGACTTCTTGTCCTTTACAGCATGACCTGTGTTTATTCTCCCCCAAGCTCTGAATGCTCTCCCAAACTGAATCCCTCCTCCACCCTCAGGAATTCTCTATTCACATTCTTTTTCCAGGAACACCACACCTCTGAGCAATACACCTGCATAGCTCACCAGCTTTGGAGCCAGCAATCTCTTCCTGGGCAATCTACAAGTCAAAGAAGGCCGGAGCCAAGCCTTTCACTTTTTGTCTTTCTAAATTGCTAGCTTTCCAGCTATCAAGCTGTATTCAAGCCATGGCTGTCTCCAGGCTGGCTGATATTAGAGCCCACACCACAGCTGTTCAACCTCACCAAAGCACACAGAGTCTTGTATTAATTATAAACTGGTTGGCCTATTAGCTCAGGTTTATTAGTAACTTGCTCTTACAACTTAAGTTAACCTATTACTCTGATCTATATTTAGCTACATGACTTGGTACCTTACTCAGTAAAGCATTCTCATCTTGTTTCCTCTCTGGCTGACTTGTGACTACAGGCACAGCTTTTCCTATTCTGAGAATTCTTCTAGTCTGGTCACCCTACCTATACTTCCTGACTTGCTACTGGCCAATCAGCATTTTATTAAACTAATACAGGTGACAAATCATTACAGGGTACAAGAGCATTATCTCACAGCAGCATTTTCTTCTACATGTAGAAATAACTGAGAAAGCATTCAAGGAAGCAGTGTCTGGGTGGTTTGAATGAGAATGGCCCATAGACCCATCTCCATTGAGTGCTCAGTCTCCAATTGGTGGATTTGTTTGGGAAGAATTAAGTGTGACATTGTTTGGAATGCTATAGTAGGAGTCTGCTTGTGTAGTCCCAGCTGCCCAAACTTCCAAAATAGCCACACAGAAACTATATTAATCAAATCACTGCTTGGCCCATTATCACTAGCTTCTTATTGCTAACTCTTACATCTTAATTTAACCCATTTTTGTTAATCTGTATATAGTTATGAGGCTTACTGGGTAAAGTTTCAGTGTCTCAGGTGGGGCTACATGGCTTCTCCCTGACTTTGCCTTCTTTCTTCCAGCATTCAGTTTAGTTTTCCCCACCTACCTCTACTCTACCCTATCACAGGCCAATGCAGATTCTTTATTCTTTAACCAACAAAAGGAACACATATACAGAAGGGAATCCCACATCACCTCCCCTTTTCTGTCTAAATAAAAAGGAAGGTTTTAACTTTGACATAGTAAAATTACATATACCAAAACAGGTATCAAGTAAGAATTGCAGTTACTTTATGTATATCTAGTTTATATCTTATCATAACTAAGAAAAATCATAATTTTATATTTTTCAACCCAATCAAAGACCCCAGAGGGATATAATATTACCTAAATCAACAGGAAGTACATTGTAAACAATTTCCAAAACTTTAAAATTGACAGAGACATCTCGATGCCTGGATAGTCACCCAAAGTTCTGTATAACTGGGGCATCCATCTTTAGCCTACCAGTTCATAGTATCTGGCAGACTTTTCCACAAAGCAGGAAATATCAAAGACAGTTTTGCCTATATTGGCAGTTTGTCAGTCACTTTTTTCTGTTCCTTCAAAATGTCTTGCAGACACTTTTATGAAGCAGGAACCCTGAAGGATGGTCTCACTTTTAGGCAAGTTCAGCAGTCATTTATCTGTGTGTTCTACATGTCCAGTTCACACAGCACACCATCAAGCAGACCAGGCAAGAGAAGTTTCTTGCACAAATGGCTAACAAACTTCATGAGGAGCCCTTCAATGCCCTTCTTTTGATGTTGATGCACATGTGTCTCACTGTCATGAAAAGTCCTAAGTTATTAAAACATTCTAAATGTCATATTCTGAAGGTCTCTAAAAGATGTGAAGAATACCTATCTAACTGAAATATATATATAGAAAGCCTAATTAACATGAATACAAACTTGACTATTATACATGATTATCTAATAACCTATATTTCTTAATTATACATCATATTTTAAATCAGTGGCAAAATGCGATACCTTAATCAAGAGTGGAAATATACATATAACAAAACTGTCTTTAAATTTGTATCAATAGACCAAGATTTATATCAATGCAAATCTCTATTGCATATCCCTCTTTAAATGTAAACAAACATTTATAAACAACATTTCAAAATATGGGTGTAGTTCTCTCCAAACTGCTACTGCTTTTTGTTGGGTAAAATAATTTGGGGGGGGTTCACAGTGACCTTTCTGGGGGTCTTGGTCTATCAGACCACATTAGTCTGGAGGGATTCCACAGGTTCTCATCCTCTACCACAAGAAGAACCTCTTTCCAAAACAACATATCCTTAGACCCAAATTTTGAAGACAAGCTACCTTTATGTTGGTTTAACTTAGCAATCCAAACAATAAAGTGTCTCTCTGTACTTAGCTCCTTCACATCCAAAAAATTTAAAGAAAACACAATAATATACATAATCTCGACTCTCTGTGTATATTCCATCTTTACATGACTTATTTGCTTTTATTCAATTAATTTTTAAAATATTTATTTTATTATTTTTACTCCTTTAATCTATGACTGTCTCTACTCTGTCTCTTTAAATACTTTACGTTTTTAAAAAACCATTTGCTTCTTTTTATAATCATCTATATTCTTTTTCTTTTTTCTCTCAAGCCTATGCACATTTATCCATTTAGATATCTTTTTTATCTGAATCTGTCTTTATTGTGTATCTATAATTATTTTCTGATAATAAGCACTTCTTCAAATGCTAAGCTGTGGCTTGACTAGTACTAAGGCTGCCTTGCATTTTGGCTCCTTCCAGCCCAACATGGTGGGGAAGAGGTCGTTTTAGACAAGTCATGCTCACAGTCCCATTTTCAGGCACACAGCAGGTTTATGTTGCCATTACTCAAGTTGTAGTACTCTTCTCACAAACCCCATTTAAATGCCCTGTAGCCAGACCTTTCAAAAGAGTCAGAGACATTTGTGCTGGCAAACTAGGAAGCCACCGTTCATAAAGAAGCCATGCACTTTTTATTATACTTCTCTTAAAGCAGCTGCCCTTGCTCACTGTGGACCCATCTAGAAAAAAAATTGTGGCTACCAAAAGCCATGCTTAACTCTGTTCTTTTCTGTCTAGAATTTCTTTCTAAGCTTTCTCAGGTTTTTATGTGGGTATAGCCAACCATGTTGGTACACCAATTTTTTATAAGAAGGCTGTTTGGCCACTTATTTATTACCATACCAGGCAGTAATCTTGAAACTTAATTATCATTTTACTTTCACAGGATCCAGTAGAAATAATATCACCCCTATGACAGCTGGAAGTAATTTTAGAAGACAATGTGCCTGCTCCAAAGTTTGTCCTCAGGGTTAGAGACATCATTTAGGGGTTGATTATAACTGGTATAGAGTTGTGGATTGGGGGGAAAATTATGTAGGCTCCGGAATCTCTTTGGGAAAAGAAAGAAAATTGGAAGGGATAATAGAGTAGTGTGAGCTTACTCACACTAATAATAATAGCAATAGGGTGAATACTTGTGAGCTATTATTTATAGGCAATTTACATTCGTATAGATTCTTATATATTGACACAAACTTAAATTATATTAAATATGTTCCTATTTTTGTATACAATATTTGTATACCTAGGTAAAGTTATTTTGTCATATTGTATGCATTCATGTTTCTACTTCTACTTAAGACAATTTGTATATTGATACAATTTTAGGATATATTTAACATATTGCAATATACATTTCTACCTCTGATCAAGATACTTATACATTGTTTACATTTTAAGGTCATTGTCCTCATTTGTTGCACAGTTGTTGAAAGACTGTTTAATATTCTAATATGAAGTCATAGTCTTTAAGCTTATATAGGTATTAAGAATTATAGGTCAATAGTCATCCATGTTTGTCATACTTATAGTTAGACTAATCAGGTTCTTTAGATGCATAGAGATTGTATTCTGCATAGATAGGTACCACTTCAAAGAGCTGTAGAATATGGCATCTAAATAACTTAGGGTTCTGTTGACATGAGACATGATTGCTCCTGGCAGCACTGATCAATTCCCAAGAGAATGTTGAGCACTTGGAGCTTGTTTTCTTTTTGGCAAAACTGGCCTTTGGGTAAGGAACTGCCCATACATTGACCACTGACAAAATGCATGATGTCTGGACAAGAGAAGCAGGATACAAGAAAAAAGACTGTCAAATCTTGCCAAGACCAGGTCATATGGTTTTGAAAAATTCTCTGCCTCTGGAAATGGTCTGTCAGTGACTCTAGGCCTTAGTCATAGCTGGTTGCTCCAATGTTGCAAATGAGACTTTGGGTGATTGCCCAGGTAGCCAGTTGTCTCTGCCATTTGTTGCACATTTTGAAAGTTGCTTGATTGCATTTCCTGCTTACTCAACTAATATTGTTTCCCTTCTCAGATCTTCAATGGGGTTGAAGACTAGATAGTTGTAGTTACCTTCCTCTCATGACTTGACCAAGTTATTTATAATACAAGACTTAAACTCCTTAGGATAGGATAATTATTGAAACATTTATTACATGTTTCTTGCTTGATATTGTTTATGCTGGTTGTAATTCTATTTTTGTACTTAATATTTGTTCTTATTGTATATATTTTTGTATTAAGCTTAGAACTCTCTTATTTAAACAAAAGGGGAAGATGCTTTAGGAAACCCTACAGTCAGTAGCCTTTAAGTTACCTGCCCACTTGGGCATGGCCTCTTATACTATAAATGCTGATGTAAAGTGAATATTCGCTCTCTCTTCTGGCTTCTGGATTTGGTTCCTGTTTCCTGTTCATGCAGAGGACTGTGATCTGTGAGTCTACCTCTGAATAAATAACCCTTTATTATATTCAATTCCCAACTAGTGTGAGATTTCTTTTTAGCATCCATTTCAGGGAAGTGTGCCATGGGAATGGACATTCAGATTTCAAAAGTTCCCCCACTCTGTCTTGTACTGTGGACCAGGATGTAAGTTTACAGCTATTGTTCCAGTGCCATGACCACCTGCTTGCTGCCATGCTCCCTGCCATGATGGCCATGTCTGTACCATCTGAACCTGTAAGCCCCAAATGAACTTATTCTTTTATGAGTTGCCATGGTCATGGTGTCTTGTAACAGCAGTAGAAAATTAACTAAGGCGTAAGTTGATTCCAGGAAGTGGGTTAATGGTGTAACAAGCCTGGCTGTGCTGTTTTTCTGTTTTGAGCAATGACTTTGGGACTTTGGGACTTTGGGACTTTGGACTAGAAAGCAGTTGAATGCTGTAAGAAGGGCTTCATGGGTCGTCCTTGTAGGACTTGGAAGACAGTAGTGCTGAGAACAATATGAACTTTGGAAGACCAGCTCAAGAAGAAGCAATATGAACTATGGAAGTTCAGCTCAAAAGGTTCCAGAGGAGAGCAATGTCAGCAACTGGACTAGAGATCATTATTTTAATATACTGGCAAAGAATGTGGCTTCTTTCAGCCCTGTTCTAAAAACCTGTCTGAGGCTAAATTGAAACGTTTTGGACAAATTTTGTTAGAGGAGATTTCAAGACTGCCTAATATTGACTCTATCATGAGGTTATTAGTAATCATTATTATACAGGTCTGCAATGAAAAAGACCAAGCAAAAAAAAGTAATTATAAAATGTACAGTTTGAAAAGAAACAGAACACACTAACACACCAAAGAATTTAATGTTGGAGCCAAGGCTTGTGCTGGAACAGATAAAGAGAGGCTTGATCCAAGATAGAATAAAGGCAGTTGGTGTCCTCCTGGAAAGGCCCCACCCAGATATTCCTGCAACCTGTGAAAGTAAAAGGCCTAAAGGATTTTTCTTCTAAAACAAAGGAAAGTTTAGAAAATGTAATTTAAGAAAGAATCCAGGCTCCATACCAAGAATAGTAGAACTGAACTTGGCAGCTACAACTGCATGGTTCTGGCTTTAGGGTCATAAAGAACATAAAGAACAAAGGCATTGTGGAATCTTCCACTGAGGCTAGGAGTATGGCATAGACACTCTGAGACGCCATTGTGTGCAGCTGTGAAAGTGAAGTCTGGGTTCCATTGTAGCCCTGCCCTCAAGATGTTGGAAGTGCCAGAGCCATGGCATATCTGACAGGGAGACATGTATACAGGGAATGGAACCCACCCCAGAGGGAGAAGTGTGTTGCAGCTAGCCAAACTTCCAGGAAAGGACCATCTAAGCCCTTTAACAACAGGCATAGTATTTGGAATTTGCACTTCTGGTCCTACCCCAAAACCCCAGTCCTGCTTTGGCTCAGTGTTCCCTCAGGATGAACATATTCCTCCGTTTTGAAAATCATATTCTGTAACATTGCATGTTAGAAGTATGTAATGTGCTTTTTGAGATTACAAGGGGTTATAACTAAGAGATTTTTACCTTGAGTCTCAGAAGACTTTGGACTTTTGAACTGGGTTGAGACTGTGAAAAGTTGGACTTTGGTGAAGTTGGACTAAATCACTTTGCATTATGATATGGCCATGAGCCTTTGGAGAGCCAGGTAGCGGAATGCGGTGGTTTGAATGAGAATTGCCACGTAGGCTTGTATGTTTTAATGTTCGGACCCCAATTGGTGCTTGTGAATCATGCTGTAAGATCTCAGCTAGTGCTCTGGCACCGTGCTGGCCTGCCTGATGCCATAATAGTGCTGGATTTAACCCTCTGGAACTGAGTCCTAAATTAAACACTATATTTTATTGCTGTGTTTTATCACAGCAATAGTAAAATAAGACAGTACCACTAACTTAACAGCAACCGCATAAAGTGTATCTTGGGATAACTCTACCCAAGCAAGTGAAAACATATTATTTCTTTAGTCCCCAATACTATTCCTTGCATTGACTTATCCTTTCAGATATAAAACATGCTTACTCAGAAAAACAGGGTTTTTCTTGCTTAAAAATATGATATTTGGCACATAAACTTTTAATACATGTGAACATTTATACTACTAATTAGAACTGTTTTGTATGATTTTTTTCCTACATACGGATTCAATGAATAAAATCGTAATTACATTCTCAACAATGAAAACTAGTTTGTCATAATACTAGGCATCTTCTTAGCTTATGTTTTCACTTAGAATCTGATCAATTAATAATAAATCATAAGTACTACAGGCTTTAATATTGATTTTTCTCACTTACTGAGGGAGCGACAGGCTGAATACAGGGATCTAATATGGGGGTCTTATGATGCTGCTATGAACCTAATCCCTTTTCATTTAATTGTTCAGACATTATAAGCACATTCTCTCCAATGTGTGCCCTGAGGTGTTCTCCAGCACAGGCTATAATTCAGTAAAGAAAAAGAGAAGGGCAGAGAGGGTATGGACATCTCTACAAGAGAATACCTACAGGTTGTGCATAACACTTTCTCCTACTTCCTGATTTTTTCACAGAAACTATTCAAATGTCCTTCCTAGCTGTGAAGGAGCATTGAGAAAGTAGCCTGCGCTGAGAAGCAACAGACCTGAAACGTCTATTATTATAGAATAAACAGGAAATGGAACGCAGAGGACCACTAACGCTCATCACCACGTGCTTTACAATCATTACCCAACGTTTGCTGGCCAATGATTGTAACCTAGATGATCAATTTTCTTTTTTATCATTTGTGGCTCACCATGGAAATGTGAATAAAATGCAGAAGTTTCTCACAGGATATGAAAATCTGAGCTTTATTGGAATACAAGAAAGCAACACCTTTATGGTTATAGTGATTTAACTGTAGGACAAATCAAGTTCTGAGGGATATAAAGAATATATTCTGATGTCATTTGCATATCCATAAGAGTTGGGGCAGACCACAGGTTAAGACCATGAAGTCTACTCAGAATAATGTGGCATTCACACTCCATAAATTGTGATGGACTCTGTGGGAAAGTGTCGAGAACATGAGGCACCTTGCATGAACCAAAGAAGAATCCACGCTAAATTTACCAAAATTGAGAAAACCCTGGTCTAATCCATTTGTAGGCTGTGAACTGAAATTCGTGCCTGGCAGGATAATTACAGAAAGTGGCTTAGGGTTTCCCTTCGTGCTAAGATGGGGAGTGTGCCCTCTGCCTGCAAACCCCTCAGAAAATTTCCTTCAGCAGAAATGATCATTTCAATTGACTCACTGGTGAATTATTTTCTTAAAACCCTTAGAAATTCAGTTAGTGGTAATGTAGCATCCATTTTATCAGAGCCTTACTATATATTTTTTAAGAAACATACAAAAATAGCAGTTGTTCTCTGTAATATTTTGGATCATCATCTTCATTAAGTATTTGGAATATTTAAATAAAGCAAATTGGGCTATTAGAATATTTTGCCAACTAATATTTAATTGCAGTTGATTACATTTGAATAATTATTTAGGACTTGTTATTTTTAATTCAAAATTTTCTCCACAATACAAGATTCTGAAGTATATCTTGTACTTTGTTATTAGACATACTTCAGTTACTAAGCCCATCAGGAATCTGGACTGGTTGAATTACTTCCAGACAGAGGTGATATGTTGGGTTTTTGTATGATATGTAACTGAAAGTATTCAAAAGTCAGCTAACTTTGTAAATGGTAGAAATCACTAAGAAAATTTTGTTTACTTTATGTTAATTATAAATTAATCAAAAGCTCCTTTGAAGCTTAAAATGTACCTCATTATGAAAAGAATAATGATAAAAACATATGATAACTTAAAGTTTTAAACCTCAAATAAATGACTTCTGTGCATCCTTGGCTTTGTTAAACTTATAGTAACTTGATTCCAAATGTCCATAATTGTTTTTCTGGCATGTATCCTCTTATAGAATAGCTGTGATACTCTATGTTGTTAAAGTACCATTGTCTACTTAAATAAACAGCATAAAAAAGCTAAAAAGTCTTCCTATACATGAAAACACCTACTAAGTGGCCTATGTCTTTCTTCTCTCATATAAATGAGCACATATATGTACACACTTTCTCTTCTCTTTAAAAACAGATTGCATAATCTGTACAAAATATATATATATATATGAAATACTATTTTTCAAAGAATTATTCTGATCCATTTCCCAGTCCTTGACACAGTAACTCTGTTTAAAAACACTGGTATTGTGTGGGAAGTCCTTCTGTCTATGTTTTGCTTTTATTGGTTAATGAATAAAGTTGTTTCGTCCAGTGGCTTAGCAGACAACAGCCAGGCTGAAAGAGATAGAGATAGAGCAAGTAGCCAGAGTCAGGGAGAAGCTATGTAGCTGCTCAGAGAAGACAGATGCACCAAAACCTTCCCAGTAAGCCACAGCCAGGTAGTGATACACAGATTAAATAGAAATGAGTTAATTTAAGATAGAAGAGTTAGACAGAAATACACTTAAGCTATTGGCTAAACAGTATTGCAAATAATATAGTTTCTGTGTTGTGGGAGGGTCCACCTGTATTTCTGTGCTTTGATTGGTTAAATAAAGACCTGCCTGGCTTATAGTTAGGTCAACCCTTAGGTGGGCGGAGTAGACAGAACGGAAGTTCTGGGAGGAGAAGAAGGAAGGGAGCAGAGCCACAAGCCACCATCGCAGATGGATGCAGGTTAGACCTTTCCGGTAAGTCACCACGTGGTGACTTACAGACTTTTATAATGGGTTAGTTTAATTATGAGAGCTAGCCAAGAAAAGGCTAGTGATAATAAGCCAGGCAGAGTTTAAATGAATCCAGTTTGTCACGTGGTTATTTCAGGTGCAGCCAGCCGCTGAGCGGGCCAGCAGCTGGGGGCTTGTGAGCTGGCGGCTGGGGAACATACAACCCACACACCTCTCCTCTCTTACAACACTGTGTGATTATCTCAAGTGAGGATGGTTGAGAAACAAACTAGCAACCTTCTCCAACACTGGTGGACATGGATTGGAGTAAATTACAAAACATTTGTTTGTTTCTTAATCATGAAACTTTTTTTTTAAGTTTGGCAGCAACATCAACAGATTACTTTTAGTGACTTGGATAATTGCCATTTTATCATGTAAATAAAAGGTGGGAATGGAGAGTCACCCGAGGGTGTAATTTTTTTTTTTTTGAGAAAAATGTCCTTTGATTTTTAAACCGTCAAATTTCTGGGCATGATAACATATTCTCTGTCACAGTACATGACAAGGTGTCTCTGTTACAATTCCCTTAGAATAGTTACTTTTTAAAAATCTATTGAATTATATTTATTTATTTATCTTTTTTATTGCTTTATAAATAATACCATTCAAAATTTCCACCTCCTCCCCTCTTCCCATTTCCCTCCTGCTCCCCCATTCACCCTCTGCCCTCCCACTCCAGTCCTAAGAAAGAGCAGGGTACCCTGCCCTGTGGGAAGTCCAAGGCCCTCCTCCCTCCCTCCAGGCCTAGGAAGGTGTGCATCCAAACTCATTAGGATCTCAAAAAGCCAGTACATGCAGTAGAATCAAATCCCAATGCCACTATCATTGGCTTCTCCGTCAGCCCCCATTGTCAGCCACATTCAGAGTGTCCGGTTTGATCACATGCTCGTTCAGTCCCAGTCCAGCTGGCCTTGGTGAGCTCCCATTAGATCAGGCACACTGTCTCAGTGGATGGACCAACCCCTCGCGGTCCTGACTTCCTCGCTCATCTTCTCCCTCTTTCTGCTCTTCAACTAGACTTTGGTAGGTCAGTCCAGTGCTCCAATGTGGGTCTCTGTCTCTATCTCCATCCATCACTGGACGAAGGTTCTATGGTGATATTCAAGATATTCATTAGTGTGGCTTTGGGATAAGGCCAGAATGGATAAAGAAAGTGTGGCACATATACACATTAGAGTACTACTCAGCAGTAAAATCAATGACAACTTGAATTTTGCATGCAAATGGATGGAAATAGAAAACACTATTCGGAGTGAGATAACCCAGCCCCCAAAAGATTGAATATGGTATGTACTCACTCATTGGTGCATTCTAGCCATAAACAAAAGACATCAAGCCTATAGTTCGCCATCTATATTAGAGAAACTAAAGAAAAAGGTGAACCCAAAGAAAACATATAAAGATCCTCCTGGAATTGGAAGCAGACAAGATCGTCGGGCAAAAGTTGGGAGCATGGGAATGGGGATAGGGTAGGGGGAAGGGGAGAGGGGGAGAGAGAAGGGAGAAGGGGAGAATTGGGGAAAGATTGGGGGAGTGGGATGATTGAGATAAAGGAAGGGCAGATATGGGAGCAGGGAAGAAGATATCTTAATTAAGGGAGCCATTTTAGAGTTGGCAAGAGACTCGGCTCTAGAGGGGTTCCCAGGTGTCCAAGGGGATGTCCCCAGCTAGGTCCTTAGATAGTAGAAGAGAGGGTGCCTGAACTGGCCTTATCCCAAAACAGTTTTAAATTTTATTTTAAAGTTTTGTTTGTAGCCATGGAAACTTTTGAAATAATAATGATGTGGGGGTATTCTTAGGGCAAACCTAAGATATAAATATGCATATAACATAGAAATTTCTACAAACATACTTCTAATTAGATGTGTACCTTGACATGGTGCTATAATTTCCACTTATTATATGGCAACCATGAACAGTAAATTATTTAATATACAATTTTAAAATGACCAGCGTGTATATGAGCAAATATGTTCATGTGTATGAGGTGCACATGTATTTGCAGGTGTTCCTGTGTGTATATGTGTCTCTGTATGTGCATATTCATGTCTATGTGTACAGGTACATGACTGTGTGTGCATGTCCATATCTATGAGACATATACATGTCTATGTGTGCAGGTACATGACTGTGTGCATTTATGCCTCTGTGTGTACATGTATGTCTCTGTGTCTGCATGTACACCTCTGTGTGTGCATGTATGTCTCTGTGTGTGCATGTACATGGATAACAAAGGCCAACTTTAGAAGTCATTCCTTGGCAACAAAGTTTCTCACTATGCTGGAGCTCACCAAGTAGGTTAGGCTGACCAGAGAATGATGCTGGGAATCTACCTGTCTCCGCCTCCCTGGCACCACGTTTAGTTCTGGGCATAGAACCCAGGTCTTAGTGCTTATATACTGACTGAGATATCTCAGCCACACCAGTTCATTTAACTTTATGTGTGATTTACATTCACTGAATCTTGAAAAAATCTTTTCTATCTACAATGCTGTGCCATGTGTCTTTTTGAGAACTTGTTTATTTAATGTATTTTTGTCACATACTTAATTAGTTTGACAAATGAAATGAGAGCACTATTCATAGTCCAAGGAAGTATTCTTTGCCCTAGAAAACCCTGCAAATTAATTACAAGACATACCAGGACACTAAAAGTGAGGATGAAAATCAGTTCAAATATGTTTGTGCAAAGCCTTAAAATCTGAGACTTGTAAGCATCCTGGAGAATATTTTTGAAAACCTAGCCATGCAAATAAAACTCGCTTTTCTGGGATGCAAGTACATAAACAAAATGGTTGCATAAAGTGAGAAAGGCCCGAGTCTTTGTTTGTTTCCATGTTATTTTTAACACATTGCAATGTTCCAGTAAGTGATTTGAATTGCAATTTGGGAACCAACTGAGTCAACACAATAAATATGACAATTTGATGCCATTTGAGGATATTGGCATTTTATGAAAGAAATTGTCACATAGAGCAAATGATGGTTCTGGCGTAGGCTGTGTCTGCCCCCTTTCCCCACCACCAGTGAAGTTATCGCTACTATGCTCTTAGCACTCTCCTGCCAATTCTATCACCATTGTACTAATTAAAAGTAATAATTTATAAGAAAAAAGAGGGTAGTGGATTTGATGCTTTCAAGTAAGCAAGACTTTCACAGCTCCTTAGGAAAGAAGGGAATGACTGTATAAGTGGTCCAGAGGGGAAATATGCAAATGCATTATGCAAATTTGGAAGTTTTCACAAACAAGTTTTTGGGTCCTGGATATGGTTTCACACTGTAGCTTAGGCCAGTCCTGGCTCTGCATTGATCCTCCTGCCTCATCACTTCGAGGATGGGGTTGATAGGCCTGAGCCTTTTATGAGTGTTTCAGAACCATCACTGTCACTAGACACCTCCCTCTTCGTGTCTCCGTGTTCTCTGTGCAGTCTCACCATAGCAGTAGCTGGATCTACTTGCCTGTATTTTGCACCAGTGAACTTTTAGGGTCTTGGGGATTCTTCACGTTAGGTCAGAGCCGCTGAAGTATCCAAATGACTTTTAGGTATTACATAACTCTGAAGCTGTGTACAGATGTTTGGTATGTAGGTTAAAGTCCATATGGGGATTACATTCTCCAAAGTGCATAGGACACACGCAAAAAATCACGTGATGCTTCAGATTCCATTTTCCAAAAGTTCAAACAATTCAAAATCAGACGCAAATTGGTACTACATTAATTATTCCTACCTTGCTATCTCCCAACCCTCGAAAATGATACTATACATATGCAACTATATTTGAATATATGAAACTATATGACATCAAAATTTGCCATGTTGATAATTTTTGAAACTTATCAATAGTTTAAAAATAAGCTACATTTTCTATCTAAAATTATATTTTGAAGTATTTGTTTTTTTAAGGCCAAATAGAGAAAATGTTCAGTTTTAGCTGTCAGAGTTTCCTACATTTCATTTAAAAAGTTGTAGCAATGGAATTAATTTATTATACGGAAGTTTCACATTTTCTCAAGACAGTAAAAGTAAAAGTTCACAATTCTAGCTCTCAAAGTTTCCATGTCCTTGTAGCCTTATAGGATCTACAAGAGCTAGTTCCAGGACAGGCTCTAAAACTACAGCGAAACCCTGTCTCGAAAAACAAAAACAAACAAACAAAAAGATCACTTCTTTCTGAATTCCCTGCTTTCACTGGAGATGAAGCCATTTGAACTACAGCCCAGCAGATATCTAGAAACCTCAAAGTATGCTCTCCGTATCCTTGTGAGAAGTGAGGCGCCTGTGAAGTCCCTCCGTGTGGGAGGAAGGCGGAAAGAGGCCTGCACTCCTGTGCTGGAGACCTCTGCTCACGCTAAGCATTGGCTCCAGCCTTGCAGTTGCTGCAGCTGAAGCCACTATGCAGCGAAAACAGACAACTCCTGTGACAACCTCGCAACTGAATCTTCTCTCTTTTCCAGACTCTGATGCCACATCAGACGTATTTTCTTGCTTTTCACAGGGAGTGTTGATTTTCTTTGTATCCCATTAAGGCCATTGTGGGGACAGACTGGTGTAAGGACATCCATATTTGAATTTTCTCTTCACATGACAACCTTCTTTACATAGCTGCAGGGCAGCCATTTCCTCCTCGTCTTTACGAAGGAACAGAGAACAGAGCTAACGTTTTTCAGATTAAACCTTTTATTTTAAGATAAGCATAGACATGACCTAGAAAAACATACTATTCCTTACATGGGTCTCCTTATTGTACAAAGCAATAATGCTGCATCAAATCAACATATTAACATTGATCCAACTGGACACCGTTGTTTCAATTTCCTTCGTTTACTGAGAAATACAGTTGTCTGTGCCTTAGTAGAGGTGTGACTTAATTCTGTTTTCTTAGCTGTGTGGGTTAACCCATAGATTGTACTTTGTGTGAGTCTGTGCAGATAGTATAATAATACATACATTTTTAGTACTAAATATATAGTCCCACCACCACTACCATCTCAGCAGGGGCTGAGCAGGGCAAAATCAGCAGCCCCGGGGCCACCTAGGCAGAGGCCGGACTGGAACTGCTCCTGTCGTTGCTAAAATTCCTGGTCTAGAGGGGCTACAGATAACATTGTCGTTGCCCCGGGAGGTTCATAGGATACTGGAAATGACAACTTCTAACCTATCCATTTTACTGAGACCCAGGAGACATCAATCGAATACATCCATAATTCCTTGAGTAGTCATTATGATATTTTGGAGGCTTTAAACATTTCCCAGCTACACAAAGAAACCCTGATTTCTCTCAGGACACCCAGAGACTTCAGTATACCCTCAATGAACCCCAAGACACTCCATTTCACTCACAAGAGCCAGCACAGCTTCCATGGATGCTGAAGTCACAGCTTCTACTGGTGGAGACTTAGTGCCAGCTAGAGCTGCTCCCGCCTACCCACAACAGCCCAGAAGGTGTTGCTTTAACCATGGAATCTCCGAATGACACCTTTTATCTTCCAACCTCCGGAATCATACCCACAGTCTCCACTGCAGTCCCCCATCTACTTAGAGGGTAGCATGTCTCCCATGCACGGCAACGAAGGCAGACAGATCCTTTAGGCCTACACAGAAAATCTGTGGCTAGTGATAGAGGCTGTGTCCATAGATGACAGGCTTCTCTCCTATCCCACTTCCAGAATTGCCTGGTAGACCTCCCTCCCAGGTGGCTCTGGAAGGGTAGAATGTAGAAGTGTGCTATATTCTGTTGCCATAGCCCAGGCCCTTGTAAAGTACTCATCTGAGTTCTTTACCTACTGTGTGTTTAGCATATGGAGAGAGGTTTATCTGGCAACATGAAGAGAAGGCAACTTCCAGGCCTGCCATCCCGGGAACACCCAGCAGTAGACTTTAGAAGGCAGCTGAAGAATTCCAGGAGCGGGAAAACAGATACTGTGGAGAGTCAGCTACAGTGGACCAGAGAAGTGATTGATGGCAAAGGTGGCAGAGTACCAAGGTCATGGAAGAGGGCGAGCTAGAGAGGGCCAAGTCTTCAGAGGCAAAGGATATCAAATAACTGGGGGAAAAGTGTGTGTGTGTGTGTGTGTGTGTGTGTGTGTGTGTGTGTGTGGTGTGTGAATGGCCTTTCATCATGTTCTTCCACATTTTCTTCTTTTGTCACTTTTCCACTCAGGAAGCCACCTCTCCTACTTTCACCCACTTGACTTTAGTGTGTGTCCTGCTGAACTTTCGTGTGTGTGTGTCCTGCTGAACTTCTGTGTGTGTGTGTCCTGCTGAACTTCCATGTGTGTGTCCTGCTGAACTTCCGTGTGTGTGTCCTGCTGAACTTCTGTGTGTGTCCTGCTGAACTTCCATGTGTGTGTCCTGCGAACTTCCATGTGTGTGTCCTGCTGAACTTAGACTTCCTCCCATGATCATAAGAAGAGGGTTACTTATTACACAGACAGTGGCTGACTAGTCAGTGGCTGTACCACTGAAGACCATGACTCTTCCTCTCCCAGCAACCATTGGCTGCCCACATCTTCTCAGGGAGGGAATGGGACTCATAAGTCCTTTCCCCATCCATGATGGAATATTGTTAGATTTAGTCCAGTGCTCCTTCAGTCTGGCATTAAAGTTCTATGTGCAGGACCACACAGAACAAAGTGATGAAAATTTTCTACTTTTTTCTCGTTCTTTTAATGTCAGAAATTATATCCTCATATTTTCTAGTAAATTTGAAATTTGGAATTGCTATTTTCTTTGGCTTCTCCCTAGCTAGTAAACTGGTTACTTTCAGTTCTAACACATTCGTGATATATGTGTGACTAGTCAAAATGTGGGCTGCATTTTCAGCAGAAGGAACTATATTCCTTCAGGCTGTTTTGTTGCCATAGTTTTAAAGGGATAATCTTCATGCAATCAAATCATAGTTTGGTGTGGAAAGGAACTATGAGAGAAGATATTAAAATTAATGGAAGCACGGTAGACCACACTACCTTGGCAATCTGACAGAACAGATTCAACAGAATGAAAAGTGGTTATTTGCACCACTGGAGTGTATGCACAATAGCTCAGCAGGGTTTGACTTTCAGACTAATGACACTATAAAGACAAATTACCACCTACATACTTTATTACTTTTCAAATATGAACTCCTTTAAAAACTACAGTCTAATTATGGATAATCGTTCTCCTGTGGATATTAGTAAAAGTTTGACCAAGGCTGAATTATGCTTTGTACAACCTTTTTAAAGTCAAATGAAACAAAAACAAACCTCAGCCGATTATAGTAACAGTGTAGGTGGTTTGCAAATATAGGATACATTTTGACAGCTGCTTTTTACTGGAATTCTATCAAGACAATCACTAAAATATTTTAGATGCTTACAGTGAGTGAATGCTAAATTTATGTCTGTGCCTCGGTCACTGGATGTCCCGGAGTTGGGGAGTGCGTTTGTGGTTGCTAGCATACTTCTAATTCTTGAAGTCAGTCATTTTCTGCAGTCCAGATTCCCCCATGACCAGGGCTCAATATTTAATTTAAATTGAATTTTTCAGTGTTTAAAATGTTTATACTGTTTGTCCAGACAAGCTCGTACCTCTGACATACCTTGTCAGTACCATGAAGAAATAAGATATGCAGAAATTGTCACTACATAATATGTTTATGATTAGAAAAGAATATTCCCAGACTTGTAACCTTCACAAAACACTGTAGAGATGCAGGAAGGAACAAGTGGAAATGTGCAGTGCTACCTCTTGGCCCTGTCATTGACACAAAGTGCCCCATCCTTTGGTCAGTGTGGAGGAAATGTGTAAGATCCACATATTCCATGAGATACACATATACATAGCAAAGTAGCAAGTCTTAATTTCCCTCTGGTGGTCCTTATTGCCATTATATATTTACACGTTTGATTTAGAATAAAGTTAACTTGAACTCATCTTTTATCATCCTTTTAACCCCTATTCTTTCTTTTCTTTACTCAATAATTCAATCACCTTTGTCCATGTTCTCACAATCTTGTTGGGTTCTAGACCTTCAGAGGAGCATCTGCGTCTAAGGCTTCTTCTGGTCCCAGCATCCTCTCTTGGCATTCCTCCTGCAATCACATCACAGCATTTGAGGAAGGGCAAGGAAACTTGAGTTTGTAAAAGATCCCGGGTCATGCGGAATTGTGAGTTCAGGTCTGCTGAATCCATGTGTGACTTGAGTTCAAGAACCCTGATTCGGGATGTTGAGAGAATAAAGAATGGACACACACACACACACACACACACATGCAAAATGAGTTTGTGTGGTCTGGGCTCTTTGATAGAAGCTGCAGCACCCTGGAAGCTCAGTGTGTTTATTATATACAGCTGAATAGAGAAGCAGAGTTATTACATGCAGATATCTTAAACTCACAGACAAGCACTAAGGATATCAGAAATGTTAAACATGCATGGCTGTCTCTTCAAAAGGAGAGATATATAATATTTTTTTACACAGAAGACTGGGAGTGGAGGTGGCAATAGCCTGGTTGATCTATGCTATCTGTAGGGCCAGTCCATTCCAGCTCCTACAAGCAGGATAGACGGTGATTCATAGTCTAGATGACTTTTGCATTATCTTTTTATCCAGAGGATTCTGCAAGTTCACACAAATATAACTGGAAGTGGCTAATAGCCCAAGTGACCTCTACATTTTCAGTATGCCTGAGTGCACATAAGATCCTCTGGTGTGGGACCATGGTCTGTGTCCTATCAATTATATTTTAAATAAATGCTGATTGGCCAGTACCCAGGCAGGAAGTATAGGTGGGACAACCAGACAGGAAGTAGAGTCAGGTCAATGAAAACAAAAGAATTCTGGGAAGGAGGAAGCCCATTTCTCTGCAGTCCTGTCCAGACATAGAAGAAGCAAGATGTGACTACACTGTTGAAAAAGGTACTGAGCCATGTGGCTAACATATACTAGAATAATGGGCTATATAAGTTATAAGAGTTAATAAGAAACCTGAGCTAATGGGCCAATCCATTTATAACTAATGTAGACCTCTATGTGATTTCTTTGGGACCTAACGACTGTGGGGATGGGACAGAACAGAAACTCCCACAACAATCCTCCCTTCAATCCTTAGAGTAACATAACACATGTAGTCTATTTCTAGAACCTGTCTTCATGGTAACAGTTACATATACTTTGAGAAGAATTTTGATGTAATTACGCCTCTTTGTGCACAGCGGATTGTGTTACACCAGTTGTGTATTGTGCTTAAATATGCCTTACATAGATAACCTGGTGTCAAACTCTAGAAGTTTGAGTCAACACAGGCTACTGAGTTGTGCTGAACAAGATTTTCTTCTTTCTTCACCCAAATGATTACTCTGCCTGTCCAGGTGGTCACAGAGATACCCACACTGAAAAATAGGAGGCAGTTACTATATACAGCTGGACAAGGAGGCAGGTGCAGCTAATCTTGGCAGGAAGAATCTCTATAAGATGGGCATCTTCAAGCAGGTAACATTTAGGAGATGGAAAGAGAAAGCTTCTGAGGTTATTAATGGATATTTCTTTTTATTGGAAAGAGCAGAGATGAGAAAACAATTTTTTTCAAAATTTTTGTACACAATATATTTTGATCATAATCTTTCCCCTAACCCACCCATCTCTTCCCAGATCCTCCCCATCTCCCTTTCCCCTCTCTTTCAAAAAAGTCAAAACTAAAAATAATCATAACCAATCACATAACTTACTTAGGTTATCAAACATGGAGAAACTTAACTGGTGTCCAGCTAGAGACCTTATACCTGAGTATTATTCACGGTTTGGGAAGGTACTTTGGCACACTACCAGAGGAGAACAGTAAGCGTCAATATCACCCAACCTAATTCCATTCTCTGACTCTGATTATCATAGTCCAGGGGCACCCACTATATTGGACTCTTCCCTCTGCTTCCTATCATTTGAAGAAACACAGAAATCCTTCCCAAGTCTGAGTTCTTTCAGAAAGCATCTGTACATAGATAGCATCAAGAAAGGTTACAATTCCCTCCAACTCTTGTGTGCTTAGACCATTCACACTGTAAATTCATACCAACACTGCCCAGGGTGTGAGAGCTTTCATTTCTAGAAAGTCTTCAAGGGTGCTGATAATCTAAAGATTATGCCTTGAGTATCCACATTATTGGTTTTGATTAAATATAGAAAGCAACACAAGGAAGCATTTCTCCAAATCAATCAGGAACACTTTTGAAAGCATGATAATGGTTTATAGGCGATATTAGTGCTTAGGCACAGTTTGACAACCAGTAAGTCATCAGCACTGCAAATCAAAGCTCATAAGCACAGAGGCTAGACAGAAATAGATTTGTAGCCTTACAGTATGACTTCAGTCGCTAGTTTTATATGTGGTTTCCTGATCACCATTTGGGGATTAAGTAATTCTCATACTTTGTAATTTGGAGATTGTATGTACTCAGGTTGACTGTGTGTATACACATGAATGTATAGTGATATCGTTTGTAATTCTGGTTTCATTGGCTAATGACTATCAAGCACTTAGTAAGTACTTTGGAAGTTCTACTCTGGTAGAGCTAAGGATAAATTTGATTGAAAAGTCAGTCGTCTCTTCTTCCTCCCCACTCCTTCTTGTTTTCCTCCTCCAAGACGTTTTCCTCCTCCTCATTTTTCTCCTTCCCTTCCTTCTAACCCCCCTCCTTCTCCTCTCTTTCTTCTCCCTCCCCATCTCCCTTCCTCTCTCCCCTCTTTCTCTTCCCTTATCGCTCTTTTAACACCATTAAGTACCTATATTATATTGCCCATTTTATACAGATGGGAGTCATGGAGATTAGGAGAAAGAGAAAGTCATCATAGACAGAGGAGAAGATGATATATAAGAGGTTTCTAAAGTAAAATTTTCTGTGGTAACTAGAAAATCTTGGTTTATTAAACGTGGTTTAAGGCTAGACAATATGTTCTGGGATTTTCAAAGGTTTGGTTTTCACTGAAATAGGCAAGCCTTTAAATTAAGTGTGGTTGGCTTAACACAAACATTGAATACATTCTCCATCTCCTGTATCTGCCCTCTTCGAACCAGTGCCAAGTCACTTGAGGGTTGCTAAAATACAGCTCTTGAATAATGATTTAACACATAGAATGAAGTTATTTTTCCATCTGGAGATTTATACATATGGACAAGTTAAAGTACTAAGGGATTTGAGTTATGAAAAAACCCCAAATTCTTGGAAGCAAACATGAATAGCTTTGATTTACATCAAAATGGACAATTGGCTTTATCGTGGTCAGTACACAGCAAGAATGGGAACAGAAACAGCTGGGATTTTATGTGGCATTTCTTACCATTGCAAACTATTTGAGGATCTTACTCCTCTATTAGAGTGACCTACACACCCAGACCCTGAGCTCTGATTCAGCTTGAGGCTTAGGAAAGAATGACATGGTGAGTTGACATGCACTGACTATTTCAGTTAGAGCCTTGCCCAGTTTGCTTACTTTAAATAATGTCTTGGTTGGGGCAGTAATTCATACTGATTAAAATGTTCTTGTAGGAATTGATTTTGTTACTATTCTCATACATACACCACATGTAAACTGCAAGCAGAACATTGGCATATACTGCGAATGATTGGGTTCCTAACACATTTACTGTTATGTGGTTTATTTCTGTGTCTGCTTTAGAGGTAAGTGCATGGAAAAAGAGGTTTACTCAAGAAAATAACCCTTAGGGAGCAGATCAGCACCAAAGTCTGAGTGCACATCAGACTATATATATAGATGACTATATTTCAGATAACTATTTTTTTGCCTCTTGTTCATTTTTACTTTTGTTCCTTGAATATTGCTCATGTGTACATTGTTTGGAGCTGGTCACTGGGCACGAGGTGATCTACTAATGACTCTTTCTGAAAGAAGACTGATCCATCTGTCAGTAGTCATTGATTGTTTGTAGCTATTTATTTAGTGGTGGGGTCTTGCAAGATTTCTGCCATGTACACTAGAATGTCCATTGGTGATGTCATTCTTTCGGTCTTGCTTAGGCAACCATAGTGTTAAGACTTCATTGATGTGGGAGTCCCCTCCCCTCTGTGTTCTGTGATTACCATTAACGAATAAAGAAACTGCCTTGGCCTGTTGATAGGGCAGAACTTAGGTAGGCAGGAGGATGGACTGAATGCTGGGCGAAGGAAGGGTGGAGTGAGGAGATGCTATAAAGCTGCCACCAGAGTCAGACATGTCAGAATTTTGCTGGTGGACCACGACCTTGTGGTGATATACAGATTAATAAAAAAGGGGTTAAATTAAGATGTATGAGTTAGCCAATAAGAAGCTAGAACTAATGGGCCAAGCAGTGATATAATTAATATAGTTTCTGTGTGGTTATTTCGGGCTAAGCTATCTGGGGCAGCCTGAACAAACAAGTGGCCTCTCCTCCTACACTTCAAGATTAAAGCTTCCATGTCATATATGAAGACACTATCTCACAGCAGATATCCTGTTCCTCTGTCTCTTACAATCTCTCTGCCCCTATCCCACAATGCTCCCTGAGCCATAGTTATAGGGGTTATGTTATAGATATAGAAATTGGGATTCCCCATAACCAGTTGGTCTCTGCATTTTGACCATTTATGGCTTTCTCTATAAAAACTTGCTTGACACAGGCTGAGGTGCTACACTTTTTGGCAGGTGCTGTGAATGTTTTCATGATTTCTTTATCAGCATGTTTGGTTTTGGTGGAGAGAGGAGCTATAATTTTATGTTGATTTTTTTTATCCTGTCACTTTGATGAAATATTGGTCATTTTTATAAGTTTTCTTGTGGAAATTTTGGGATCTCTTATGTATAATATCATCTAAGAAGTAATTTGACTTTTTCCTCTCATTATTTGTATCCTTCTAATTTTCTACTTTTGTCATGCTACTCTGTCTTGTGCTTCAAGCATTATATTGCAAAGGGGTGGAGCAAGCCCTCTCTGTTCCTGAATTTAATGGGGTTGCTCTGCATTTTTCTTGATCCAAGGTGATGCTGGCTGCGATTTGTTATATATTACCTTTATTCTGTTGAGGTGTGTTTCCTCCAGACCTGCTCTCTTTGGATGTTTATCATCCAGAATTTTTGAAAGTTTTTCCTAATTTCTTCTTTGTCTCATTCAGTAATGTGCTATTTAATTTCCATGAGTTCATGTAATTAGTTGAAATTTACTTGCTCTTAATTTTAAGTTTTATTTCATTTATATAGGAGGCACAGTTATTTCAATTTTTCTTCTTTTGTGAAGATTTGTGTTATGTTCCTGGATGTTGTCTCCTTTTGAGAAGCTCCACAAGCTGCTGAATAGAATGCATATTCTGAAGTGTTTGGGAAGAATATTCCGTAGATATGTCAGGTCCATTTGCTGTATGGTGCCATTTAACTCTAATGTTTCTCTGTTTCATTTTGTCTATATGACCTGCCTCCTACATTAAATAAGGTTTTGAAACCACTTATTCATGCTTACTTGGAGTTAATATGTATTTTTAAGTCTATTAAAACACTTTGTATTAAATTGGATTGGCCAGAGATGGTAATATGGTTAGGAATATTAATGTCGTATTGATTTTGTTTTTATTGATATTGTTCTATTTATTTGAAGTGCCCTTTATCTCCTCTGCTTAGTTGTAATTTGTTGGCTACTTTGTCAGACACTAGGATAGGGACTCCTATTTGTGTCCTGGTGCCATCTAAAAGGAATATTTTTTCCATCCTTTCATTTTAAGGTGGCTCCTAAGAGTTTTCCTTGAACAAAAGCCAGTTGGATTTGTTTCTTGACCCATTCAGCTAACCAGTGTATTGATTGACAAGATAAATCCATTAATATTTTAAATTAACATTAAAAGGTGTATGTTGATGGAAACTGTGCTTTTGTTCCTGGCCATCCAGACCCAAATAATCACA
>JAQHUG010000054.1:751467-770188 GCA_028555095.1 Dicrostonyx torquatus | reverse complement strand
AATTCAGTTTTCAAATCCTGAATTGTCTGGTCATTCCAGTCCATCATATATTTGTGTTTTCCTGGATATCACTGAGATATTCATTGTTATCCTCTGTAAGTCTACTGAGCTTTTTTTCATATCTTTTTAAAACTCCCTGATTTACTTGATAAAGACATAATTGTTCTTTTTAATTTTGTGTCCTGAAGTTCATTAAGATAAACCTCATTAAAGAACATTTCCACAGGGTAGGTAGGTCTGGGGCAGAGCATACTGTTTGCCTTGCATATTGTTTTTGTTTTGCGATGTGGCTGGACATGTGGACATCTTTCTTTGATTGTATATCTGATGTGAAATTCAGTCTGTCACTCACTGGGTCACCATAGAAGCTATGTGACTGGGCCTGGGTCTTTGACTGTAGATATGTTACAGGTATGTGTGAGAGTGGGGGCTTACCAGGCAAAAGAGATGACTTTCCTATTGCATGTGAAATTCTGCCAGCTTGGTCATGTATTTTAAAGCTACATCCAGAACTATGGAGAATATGTTTATATTAATAACAAAATTGTTCATAATTTGACATTAAAGCCTGAGCACAACCCATAATTAGTGGTGACGCTGTAATATATATATTATGCAAAGAATATTTATTTAATGATTGATTTAAAATCATGTCCCTTGCTGGGTGTGTTGGCACATCTTTAATCCCAGCATTTGGGTGGCAGAGGCAGATCTCTGTGAGCCTAGTCTACATAGTGAGTTCCAGGACAGTCAGGCTATGTAGAGAGAGCCTGTCTCAATAAATAAATAAATAAATAAATAAAAACAAATCCCTCAAAACAGCAAACAACAGAAAATTTTTCTACACCAACAACCAAATGAAGACACTAAGGTTTGCATATGTGATAATTTGTGGACTAGATAACTGAGACCATTATTTTCCAGTTATATAACACCTAGAATTATTTTTCTCACATTTAACCCTCTGATAGAAGGAAACTTTATGTTTCAATGATTGCATCTTAACTATGTACCTAATTTTAAGTTGAGTTTTCTAGCTGGTTGCAGATTTTTATTATTATTTTATAAAAAGAAAATATTACTTAATATGTCTCCTTTAATTTGTGAAAATAAAAATAAATTTGAAATGAGCAGCAATGATGATTAGATAGTCTCAATGTAGTATGTAATATCCTTCTTATATACTAGATGCCCTTAATAATATATTGAGCAATTGCAATAATTACAGCAAGCTAGTGTGTTTCAGATAACTAATTATGCCGGTAAGACAGAGGTACAGGCTCCTTTCACATCAGGGATCTAACACTGAACCCCAACAATAAGCACATAACTGGTGAAGAGAGAGTAGAAGTCATAGGTGTTTTAAAATGGCCTTACAAACCCCTACTATGTGCAGTAGACTTAGCAAAGACACAAGTCTGACACAAATATTGGGATTAAATGACAATGAGTTAAGACCACATAAAGTTAGCAGTATTATTACATGCAGAAAAGGTGAGTAGAAACTACAAAATTCCAGTCAGTTACCCTGTCACAAGCCTGTAATTCTAGCATGTGGCATGCTGAGGTATGAGGATTCCAAGTTCAAAGTCAGCCTGGGACACACATATCATGGGGGGATTAAAACTCAAGAGAGAGAGAGAGAGACAGAGACAGAGACAGAGACAGAGAGGAATAAAAAATAAAGCGAAAATTAGGTTGTATTACTTCAGACCAATATGTGCTTGAACTACACATTCACAGAAACATAGGGAATAGCATTAAGGAGAAAGGTTATTTTAAAATATAAATAAAATATAAGTGTCCTTAAATAGCCCCCTGTGCCATCAATTGAAATGAATGACAATGCTACAATAAGTTTTATGTAAAATATTCATAATGTTACCTCACAATATACTTGATTTTTTTATGTAGTTGAAATTATCCAATAGAATGGTCACTACTGCCTCCTTATAAATAATAATGTTAATTTAATGAAACCAAAATTTATTTTATTGTCTGCAGTGGTTTGAATGAGAATGGTCCCCTAGGTTCATATATTTGAATGCTTGGTCACCAGAGTGTGACACTACCTGGGAGGGATTAGGAGGTGTGGTCTTGTTGGAGGAAGTATGTCAGGGGGTGGGCTTTGAGGTTTTAATAGCCAAAGCTGGGCCCAGTCCATCTACTGGACCAGGGTTGGTAACCTCTTCAACCACATAAAGAAAGCTCACCTCCTTTCTTCAACAGCCATCATTTGCCATTGTCTTTTGGCTTTGGGTGGAAGTTAATGAGCCCTCCCTGCCTCTGTGCTGGAATTTGGGCTCTCTCAATTTTGGTCAGGTGTTATGCACACAGTCCCAGCCACTGGGAATTCGAGTGTTCAACAATACTGTCATGTCTAACAAATACTGTTTTGTTGTATATGTAAGTTTTTTCTACCATCTAAAAAAAATGCCCCTACTTCCACAGTGATTCTTGAGCTCTGGGGTTTGGGTGTGATGCAAATATTCTATTCAGAGGTGAGCCCTCAAGTGATATGGGATTCCCTTCTGTATGCTGTGAATATGTTTTATTACCATTGGTTAATGAATAAAACTGTTTCAGCCAATAGCTTGGCAGAGCAAAGCCAAGTGGGAAATCCAAACAGAGATATATAGAGAGAGTAGGCAGAGTCAAGGAGACACTGTGTAACTGCCAAAGGAGTAACATGTCAGCACTGGTAAGCCACAGCCTCGTGGTGATACATAGTTAAGTAGAAATGGGTTAATTTAAGATATCAGTGTTAAGCAAGAGTGTACCTAAGCTATTGGCCAAGCAGTGTTATAAGTAACATAGTTTCTGTGTTGTTGTAATAGGCGGGAGCAGCGGGCTGTGTCCTGCCTGGCTCCCGGCCACACTTCTGCATTGCTATACCCGGGATACACAAATTACTCACAACCTGGATTCATTTAAATTACTGCCTGGCCCATTATCTCTAGCCTTTGCTTGGCTAATTCTTACATCTGATTTAGCCCATTTCTAGAAAGTCTGTGTGTCACCAAGAGATGGTGGCTTACCTGACTATTCTAACGTATGTCCATCTTGGGTAGAAGCATCATGGCATCTGTCCACTTCCTTCTCTCTCACCACCTTCCATTCTGCCTACCCCACCCACCTAAGGGCTGTGTCCTCTCCTATAGGCCAGGCAGTCCTTTATTCACCCAATGAGAGTAACCCAAATACAGAAGAACCCTCCTACACCACTGTGTGATTATTTGGGTCTTGGGCAGCTGGGAAATGAAAAAGCAGTCTCTGCCTACACTCAGCAGTCTCTTATTTTCTGAATGTGGGTCAGCTGTAGGTGTGTATATTAACCACTATCTACCGCAAGAAGTACTTCTCTGATTAGGGTTGAAAAATGCTGTAATTTATGGGTGTAAAGATTTGAACTTAGGGACTAGATTATTATTTTATCCATTTAGTAGAATAATAAGATTAAACTCTCCTGTAGGGCCTATTATTTCTTTAACCATAGGCTTCGGGCCCAATAAATGATAACAGGCATATGTTTCATCCAATCAAATTGGTTTCTTCATAAAACTCATGGCATTGTTGCACCAGTAGGCATGTCTTGTTGCACCAGTAGGCATGTCTTGTCGGACCAGCCATTATCATAGCTTACAGGGCCACAGCTGTGTAAGACAGCTGATTACTTTCATGCCCTGATAGCATGCATAGAACCTTCCATCACTATGAAAATTAGCCACTGGGGATGAAGCTTCCAGATCAATAACATCTTGATTTCTCTGTTTTCTATTACTCAAGTGTGTAATATCTTCAGCAATAAAGTCTTGTCATCAAGTTCTGGAGCATCATCAAGAGCAATAATAGTTTGTCATATCTTGGGGAGTCGGTCTGTGGGAAAACATGTAAAAGTAACTTGAGCAGTGGTATCTCATATCGGGGACTGGGGTTTTATTTTGATATCCCTTATTATTGTGACAAGCATTGTCTTCCTATTATAAGGTAACTCCATTTAAAATCTTACATAAGTATATATTTTAGAAGACTTTTACAATAGTATGTCTCCATGTGTTCTTTTTAAGTCTTTAGCACACACTGTTTGCTTATATGATAGCAAATGATCATTCTTAAAATCACACATACAAGGAACATGCAGACTGGGCAGGTATGTAACCACCACCACACTGGTTTCCTCTCAATTATACACCAGCCCACAGTGAACGTTTCCCTTTCCCTATATCCACTTCATCATTAGTTGTCTTTTTTAACCTTAGTTATTCTGACTGGGGTAAAATAGAATCTTGAAGTATTTTGCATTACCTTGATGACTAGGAGTTTTGATTATTTTAAGAAGTATTTCTCAGACATTTGTCTTTTTTTTTTCTTTTAAGAACACTCATTTTAGTTCCCGTCTCATTTTTTGAAACATGGCTTGTTTTCCTGGTGTTTAGTTTTCTTGAGTTCTTTGTGTATTCTAGACAATAGCCCCCTGTCACATGTGTAGCTAGTCAAGATTTTCTTTTCATCTGTATACACTGCTCCTTTGCCTGAATGATGGTGTCCTTTGCTGTACAGTTAGTTACTTATGGTCTTATTTACCAGTATTTGGTCTTAATACCCGTGTTACCAAGTTCTGTTTAGAAAGAACTTCCCTGTGCCTCAATGTTGAAGTATATTCTCTACATCCCCTTCCAGTAGATGCATGTTATCAGGTCTTTCTTTTGTTTTGTTTATTATTGGTCCTAAACCCATTTGGAATTGAAGTTTGTACCCAGAGAAAGATAACAATCTACTTGGATTCTTCTGCATGTAGCTATCTAGTTCAAACACACCATTTGTTGAAGATGCTATCATTTCCTCACAATGTGTCTTGTTGGCCTCTTGGTAAACATTAGGTAGCTATGGGAGTCTTGGTTTATATGTGGGTCTTCAGTTCTGTTTCATTAATCAATGTGCCTGTTTTTATGCCAATGCCATGCTGGTTTTGTGACTATTGCTTGAAATCAGGGATAGTGATTACCTAGAAGCATTTTTATTATTTAGGATTGTTTGGCTTTCCTGGGTCTTTTGTATTTCTTTCTATACAAATTTTGAGATTATTTTTCCAATATCTGTGAAGAGTTACACTGGAATTTTGATGTGGATCTCATTGAACCTATTGATTGTCTTTGATAGGATGCACATGTTCACAATACCAATATTTGTGAACCCACAAGCGTGGAAGATCTTTCTGTCCCTGGTATTTTCTTCATTTTCTTTCTTCAGTGTCTTAAAGTTTTCATTATACAAGTCTTTTATTTCCTTGGGGTTATTGTAAATAAAACTATTTCTAATTTCTTTCTCAATGTATTCATCATCAGTATATAAGAAAATACTGGGTTTTGTGTGTTCATTTTGTGTTTTAATACTTTGGTGAGTGTGTGTACCAGCTGTTAGAATTTTCTAATGGAGTCTTTAGATCCCAAAGATCTTGGGTGTCTGGCTCACCTATAGATAAGAAGCTAGAGGGACATGGATGAGGCAGAGTGATACTTCCACAGAGACTCAAAGACCATCGAGGAAAACTGCCTAAGGGATGGGAAGAAGCAGTATGGAAGAGGAAGGTGGTTCCTGAGGAGCAGGAAGAGGCACTGTGGGATAAGGTGGAGCAGGGCTTATGTGGTGGCACAGGGAAAAGAGATCTCTGAGAAGTCAGGTAGCCTGATATGATGGGGCAGAGAAGACCAAGTGGTGTTCAGGGGGAAGCTGGGCTTTGGGATAGAAACTATACACTAAATGGGGTTTATTGCCTTAATCCTTTCATAATGTTTACACACAAGTAGAATGCTAATTATATCCTCTATTAACTGGTGAACCCATATTTATCATCAAACGAGGAAATAATAGTGACTTGAGTTTTTAAACTGTTTTTCACAATGCTGAAAGAATAAACAAATTTGAAGCTATGCTTTAGATAACTTATAAACCGCAGTAGGTCATTCACACTCCAAAAAGTGTGACTTTGAGGTTAGATCAACTGTCCTGATTACCTATCACATGAATATCAGTATTTGGGAGAAAAATGTTTGTAGGATGGACTCAGGTTTATCCAAGGTCAGCTTGAAAGAAGACAGAGAGACTAGCTCCTCTTTGAAGCTCTGTCTTCTCTGATGCAGATCTGAAAGTTGTGTTTCAGGGTGAGAAGAGGCAGGCAGGCTGGGTGGTGATTCCATCAGATGTGTATGGATTACTCCTGAACATTGCAATGGACTGCAATAGACTTAGACATTCTCCAGCTAGTTACTGAAGAAGGGTCTTCTACAGGCCATCTAGGTTCTACAAATCTACACCTTTGTCTAGATTCTCTTCAGCCAGAGGAATAGGAAATAGCAGATGGCAAAAGGAAGGTGCAGAGATGTGGGAAGGACAATTCCAAGTGTGCTCCATGACAAAATGATACCTGAGTATACGGCGTGCTTCATTGGCCTTTATAAATAAAGTGATTGACTTTTCTCTACCATTTTGCTTCTCAAGTATCTCTCACGGCCTGAAATTTAAAGAAATATAAAAATACTTTGTCAGACATCACTAAAGAAAAATTGTTCGTAAGGTGATCGACGTCTCATTAAGTTCGTATATGTAAGAGACTAAATGCCTTACATGTTCCAAATCACTTTTATAAATTACTAAGCATAATCTTGTACCTTTGGGTTGGTAATTAGCAGAGGAAGTCATGCCAAATAAATCGTTTGTCCCTTGTAGGTAGTTTGTATATTCCTTTCTGGTTCCCTACAGTCATGATATCAGTGAGAGAAGGACGAAGGACTCAGGCGAGCAAAACAAGACAGTCCATGAAACTGGACTGGATGAACTTCCTGCACAAGAGCTGTGTGGCTCGTTCTCACAAGGGTGGGTTGCATGAGATCTCAAGTCGATTTTGCCCAAAGCACTCTTTGTTTTCTCACATCCAAGCTCCTGTGAAGTTAAATAGAAACATAATCCTTATGCCTTTCATTCATTTCAGCTAATTCAGGAAAACAATATTTTGCAAGCATGTTTTGATGTCAGAGAAACATGGCTTTTGTCTCTTTAAAGCCATTTATTGTTGTTGTTGAGGCAGGAAGTCACAAATTAGCATAAAGAACAAAATATAATATTTTCAAAACATAACTTAAGCCATCAGAATTAACTCTAAGATTTCAGATGCCCGTTTGCCTCATTATTTTAATTCAAACTTTTGAAAATTGTCTTATCACAACACTTTCTCTGTTACAAGAAACTAGATTCTTATAAGGGCAGAAAAAGGGAGCAATAACTAATTTAAAATATATTTTTCAAATGCAGTTTGAAATTTAAGGTTTAAGAATACTTAGAAATATTCTTTTCAAGGCCCTGCATTCAAAATACATGGTTTTGATGTGGGCGAGTAATTTTGGTTGCGGTTTGTATGATTATCTTATTGTTTATTTTCTACCTCTTATTCTCATTCTATCATATTTCATCTTAAAAGAGTAAAAGAACTATGGGCTTTCCCAGACACGCCTCCAACATGGCTTTACCATCAGCTGCCACACTGTCAGTTCATTAGTGGTCGTCTGTGAGTGTGTTGGGCATTCCCCACCACCTCAGAAGTAATCAGGCGCACTCCAGTCTTTCTGCTCTGGAAAACTGTCTTTGATATTTGAAACCTCTACTGTGTAAGAAACTTTCTGGGAAAATGATGAGTCTTCAATAGGAACCCCATCATGTCTTCCTTTCATTTCCCATCTTCCTAAGTATGCTAAGGAGAGAGTACACTATCTTTTGCTTGACCTTCCTAACACTGCCCTTTACTGTAATTAAGACTTACGGTGTAATTTGAATGTATAAAAACATAATAATGTCACATTATACTCATGGAATTATTAAATGCTGTGAAGCTCAGCAACTCCTTTATATGGAAGTCTCTCATGAACTTCAGATGAAAATTTAGGAACATCTTTTTTTTTTTACTTTTTAACTAAAAATTTAAATGGCAACAGTGTTAAATAAGTGTGTGTTCTAAAAAGCTTTGTGAAATGATGTGTAATAGAATAACATTGGCACAATGACATATATAATCTTCATTTTAACATTCTAATAACATTTTCAAATTTGCACATACACTCAGTGATAGGTGCATAATTCAACCCAAATATTTGGGGCTTCCAATTTCCTGTATATCCTCTTATTAAACACAACTATTAAGTCACTCAAGAGATTGTGGGAGAACTCACAATCTGTTAAAGTTTTTAAAAGTGTACCAGTGAGTACAGAATAGTTTAATAAGGTTAGCTTTTAAAATACATATAGGTAAGGGAACAGAATCAGCAAACAAGCCATTGAAATACACTTTAAAGTAATATTAGGATTTTTGTCAAGGAAATCTAAAATAGATTTCCACCAAAGACATAAAAGTATTTAGAAATCAGAAACTTCATCAGCATTTCCTATCATGAAACAAGGAGTTTGCAGAAAACTGGATGATTGCCAGAGTCATAGCCACATTGAAAAGAGGTGGAATCTAGAGACAAAGGGAATTTCTTTAACCCTGCATCTAAATGACTGATTCTTATCTAACACTAGCTATACGTCTAATCTTTATTTTTTTGTTAGCAATGTTAAAAAAGTCAAGAAAATTAATTTTATTTTATTCCACATGCAGAATATATATACATATATATGTATAATACATATACATATATTTGTATAATACATATACATATATTTGTATATATATATATATAGTAACAGTTCAAAAATATTTTTGTTCAGACTGCATATTTATATTTTCAAAATATCTTTGTGGTAAAAGTTTATCATCTTAAAATTACTTGAAATGCACACTTCAATTATACCTTCATGCTACTCTAGGAAAATATCTTACATATCTCATGGTTTTAGAAATACAGAAGTCCAAGATCGTTGAACCATTTTGCCTCTTTATTATAAGGCTCTTTCTGTATCCTCACATGGTGAAAAGAATGCAAAGCCAAAGGCAGGGGAAAGATTGTGTGTCTTTATACAATGAAAAGCAGAAGAGCAGAAAGGCCAAATATGTGTAGCCTCTTTTGTAGCCTTAATTGTGTTCATGAAGTAGGCAGTGCAATGATCTAACCACCCTGCTTTGTCCTATTGTCTTAGATATTATTACAATGTGGACTTGGAGGGCACATTTATACACTGGGGACTTAAATGCATTCATGAAACAGCCCTCTCTACCATCCATCTTTCTAGCTTTTTTTGTCTCTCCCTCCTGTAATCCATTTCATCTCCCTCCTTACTTCTCATGCTTTGTAGAGCAGGATGTAATGATCTCAGCTACTGTTCTTTCAGCATTCCTGTCAGCTTCCTGTCATAATATAAGCAATTCCTGAATTAAATGCTTTCTCTATAAATTGCCTTAGTCATAGTGTTTCTTAACAGCAATAGAACAGTAATTAAGACAACAATTAGCCTCTTTTTCTTTCCTCCCTCTAACCTTTCTCATGTATTCCCACCCCATTATTCTCTTTCAAACTCATGGCCTCCTTTTCTTTAATTGTTTTACATATATATGTGTGTATACATATACATACATACACACCTCTCAGTTCATATATTGTTATTTGTACATATGTTTTCAGGGCTGACCATTTGGCATTGGATAACCAACTAGTGTGTTCTTAGCTGGGGAAGATGATTCTCCTACTCTCAGCATTTCTGAGTTGCCTGTGGTCGAAGCCTTGTGAGCCTTTTCTCTTTCCCATTAGCATGTCTATAGCTACTGTCTTTCATTAGCTTGTTTAGGAAGTCATACTGGTTAGACTTCATGGGAGTAGCTTCTGACATGTCTGGGAGATGCAATGTCCCAGAAAACACACTGCAATCTTCCACTCCAGTCTTTCACAATGTTCCCTTAGCCTCAGTTGTAGGAGTTATGCTGTAGCTGTATAAGATGGGCTTGGGCCCCACAGTCCTGCAGTTTGATCAGTTGTAGTTTTCTGTAATGCTCCCCATCTGTTCAGAAGTGAAATTTCCTTGGTGGGTAAGGACTACACTTCTCTGTGGCTATAAGGGCGAATACTATTTAGAACAGTATTTCAGAGTATGCATGTACTATATTTTCTTTACACATCAATTTCTAAATCTTTAAAAGAAGAAATAAAAATGACTAAACAATATCCCAAAAAATGTTCATCATCCCTAGACCTAGGGAAACGCAAATCAAAACAACCTTGAGATTTCATCTTACCCCTGTCAGAATGGCCAAGATCAACAAAATAACTGACAACAAATGTGGAGATGATCTGGGTAAAAGGGAATCCTCATTCACTTTAGGTGGAAATACAAATTGTGTGGTTACTGTGGAAATCAGCATGGAGAACCCTCAGAAATCTATCAATAAATTTACCATCTGACCCTGCCGTGGCATTCCTTGGTGCACGCACAAAGGACTCAACCTCATACTCCACAGATACTTGCCCACTCACACTTTCTACTGGTCTGTTCACAAGTATCTAGAAAACAGAAGCGTTTTTATAAAAGCACATGACAGAGGAAAGCTGCTTGCCTCATGGTAGGAAGGGGAGAGCAAGAAGAAAGAAGATGGGGAGAGGGAGGTGGTCAAGGGACAATGCACAAAGTGACAAGATATATATTAAAAGTGAATCAGTCCCTGATTAGGCTCAACCTACTATCAACCAAATATAAAAATAAATTAAAAGAATAAAAACCTAGAAGGAAACCAAAAGGGCGCATTTCATATACAGCTATACAAATGAAATATCTCCATTCCATATTATCACTGTGAATCTATTTTCCTTTGTGTCTAAAGTCTCTATCTGAGTGTCTTGCAGAAGATGGGTAGTTAGATCACAAATCTGCTAATCTCTTTATTTCCACTAGAAACTAACTCATTTATCCAGTCCTTTCTGCAATAATATAACACATTATAAATGAAGTTTTGAATTTTCTACTAGCTATGGGTTCAGTTACCAGCACTCTCATGTTGATTCACAAATATCTGTAACTCTAGTTCCAAGAGATTCACTGCTTTCTCCTGAGTCCTGCCAGGCACCAGGCTTCAAAGAGGTGCACAGAAATACAAGCAGGCAAAACATTCATACAATAAAAATAAACTAAATGTAAGGAATGCATAGAAAAAGGGAAGGCAGAAAAATTGTTTTGCGATATAGTGTACATAATGTGTCTTATATTTTATAAATAACAGATAAAAATTATTTGACTATTAAACAAGGACATGTTTCTATCATTTTTGCTCTTGTTTTTCATACAACATTTCTAGCTCTTCTGGATTTATGCCTTCTATTTCCTACACTGCTGTCTTTTGTGCTTAGTCAATTTATTTGTAATAAAGTGTTTACACTGTAGGCTATGCTCTTGTGTATAAGCTGTAACTATTTTTTTATGATTACCATAGGCATTAGATGAAATATCTTAACAAGACAACACTGTAACTGATATTTATACCAGACCAATTAAAAAGCAAAAAATGTCTGCCTCTTTGTAGCTCCATAAACCTTTTGGTCAATGATATCACACCAAAAAAATCTTTTTTTGTATACTGTGTGCACAACATACTAACGAATCATTCCTGAAATGCATTAGTGTCTTAAAGCATGTTCCAAACAATATGTGGAGTTATAAACCAGTCAGGTTTCATGCTCATAATCACTGTTGCTATGAGGTCACAAGTGGCATAGCCTGCCATGTGCAGAAGGCAGCATTTAAGACACCCTTCCTCTTCCTTTGCCCTTACGTTCCTTCTACCTCTTTAGTTTAGGGAGGCCCCTGTGCCCTCCAGTGCAACACTGTTTTATTTGTTCTTACTCCCCCCGACCCCCCATAACTACATGGTAAGTTCCTATTGCTAAAGATACCACACACTTTGACTGCAGTACAGAAAACAATTTCCAAGACACTTACTCTCTGCTGGCCACCTTTCATAGATCTGGGATGCTTTATGCAGGCTACTTACGTAGCACTGGTTCCTGTATGCTGCAGTACTTACCAGGCTGGATATGCCCCCTGGTGCAATAATGGCATAGCTGTTATAGGGTAGCCAACTGCTTTCTGAGCAGATTCAAGATCTGCCCCATAGGAGGGCGTTTCATTTCCAGGACTGGGATCCCCATCACTGTTCCATGGCTGAGAAATCACAGGCCTTGGAGTAAAATTTGCTTCTCTGTGTTCTACTTTCAGATTAGCAGTGGGATCATTAGCAATTTTAGGGAAATACCGTGGGAACAGTGATTTTTAACAGATTTGTGCATGCGAAACCTGTACACATGTGGAGACTGGTTCTCTCTGAGTGGATTTTAGTTGGCCACATTAGTGCCAATTTGTTGTAGGAGACCACTTGTTTGTTCTCAGCTGCTGAGCCCCAAAATAATCGCACAGAAACCATATTATTTGCAATACTGTTTGGCCAATAGCTTAAGAGTGTTTCTGGCTAACTCTTAAATTAATCCATCTCCACTAATCTGTGTATTGCCACGAGGCTGTGGCTTACCGGGTAAAGTTCTGGTGTCAGTCTTTGTCAGGCTACATGGTGCTGTGGGACAATGGTCTATACCCTGACAATTGTATTTTAATAAAATGTTGATTGGCCAGTAGCCAGGCAGGAAGTAGAGGCAGGGCAATGAGAACAGGAGAATTCTGGGAAGAGGACTCAGTCTTCGGTCTTCACCCAGACACAGGAGGAAGCCAAACCTATAGAAAGCAAGATGTGACTGCCTCACCAAAAGAGGTACCAAGCCACGTGGCTAACACAGACACGAATAATGGGTTAATTTAAAATGTAAGAATTATCTAATAAGAAGCATGAACTACTAGGCTAATCAGTTTATAATTAATGTAGACCTCTGTATGCTTATTTGGGACTAAATGGCTATGGGACCAGGAGGGACAGAAACCTATAGTCAAAAACATGACTTCTCTCTGACTCCGCCTTCTTTTTCCCAGCATTTAGTTTAGTTTTCCCCACCTACCTATATTCTGCCCTGTGCAGGCCTAAGATAGTTTCTTTATTAACCAATGATATTCACAACATACAGAGGGGAATCCCACATCATCTCTTCTTCCGGGTTTAGCCCCAGATTGAACTCAGGTGGTAAGCACTATGACCTTCTAAACTATCTCATTGGTTTAAGAAATACATTAAAACTGATATTTAACTATTTTGTGATTATAACCAATTTGTGAGTACATTGAGAAATATGATAATACTTTGGAAAATTATATTACTTTATACAGATTGGTTTTGTAATTATAATTTTAAAATATTTGTTTTACATCCCAAACACAATTTTCCCTCTCTCCTCTCCTCTCAGCCCGTCCCCCCAAGTCCCCTTCCCCAATTCACTCTGGAATAGGAGGGTTCTTCTGTATTTGGGTTGCTTTCATTGGTTAATAAAAAAGACTGCCTGGCCTATAAGATAGGACATAGCCCTTAGGTGGGTGGAGTAGACAGAACAGAGCTCAGGGAAGAAAGGAAGTGTGGCAGACTCCATGATGCTCCTACCTGAGATGGACGCACATTAGAATCGTCTGGTAAGCCACCACCTCGTGGTGACACACAGACTTTTAGGAATGGGCTGAATCGTAAGAATTAGCCAAGCAAAGGCTAAAGATAATGGGCCAGGCAGTAATTTAAATGAATACAGTTTGTGTGTAATCTTTTCGGGCATAAACTAGTGGCCGCGGCCGGGAGCCAGGTGCTGGGAACAAACAGCCGTGCTACTCTCAGATGCTGGGAACACAACCTGCACCTCCTCCTACACCACTCCTCCTCTGTTTCTCTTCAGAAAGGAACAGGCTTCCTGTGAATATCAATAAAACATGCCATATCAACTTGTGACCCATCTAAGCATGTTCCATTGTATGAAGACTGGGCAAGGCAACCCAATATGAGGAATAGGTTCCCAAAAGCCAGCCAAAGGTTTAGGTACAGCACAAGCTCCGACTCTTATGAGTCCTGGAAGTAGACCAAACTACACAACTGTCACATATATGCTGAGGACCTCCATCAGTCCCATGCAAGCTCCCTGGTTCTCTGCTCAGACACTGTGGGCTCCTATGAGCCCAGGTTGACAGATTCTGTGGGTTTTCATGTGATGTTTTTTGACTCCTCTGGCTTCTTTAATCTTCCCCCTCTCTTCAGTAGGATTTCCCTGAGCTTGGCCTGATGTTTGGCTATGGTTTCTGCATCTGTTTCTATCAGTTACTGGATAAAGCCTTTCTGGTGACAATTGGGGCAGTCACCAATCTATGTGTATAGCAAAATATCATTAGGTATAATTACATTTCTTTTACCGTTGTGTTTGGTTCTACCCTATATCTCTGGGTCATCTAGCCTCTGGGTCCAGGCATTTCAGTCAGTATCAGGGGTGGGCTCACTCTAGTGGCATGGGTCTCAGTCATTGGTTGGCCACTCCCACAATCTCTGTGCCACCCTTATCTGAGCACATCCCATAGGCAGGACAGACTGTAGGTCTGGTTATGTGGCTGGGTTGATGTCCCAGTCCCACCACTGGAAGTCTTACCGAGTCACAGGAGATGGCCAGTTTAGGCTTTGTATCTCCTTTTACTGGGAGTCATCCTTGTAGATTCCTGTGAGTTTCCCGTGCATCAAGTTTCTACATGACCCCAAATTGCTTCCCACCCCGTCTCCAGTCATCTCTTTCAGTACTTGTCCCCTCCATCAATCCCAACTTGATCCCTTATGTTTCCATCCCCACACATCCCCAGTTCACTGAGGTGATTGCTTCCTTTTCCCATTAATAGGGAGATCCACGTGTTCCATGCCCCCCCACATTGAGCCCTCCTTGTTTCTTGTTTTCTCTTAGCCTGTGGATTGTAGCATGGTTATCCTTTACTTTACTGCTAATATCTTTTTATCATTGAGTACATACCATGCTATATGAACTTATTTAATAGGTTTGAATAATAGTTTCCATGCAGTGATGCATAAATTAACCATTTGGCTGTTGTTTCATCAATTCTTTTCCAGTCTGAATATATTTCTATGGATTTTTTGATATGCTTTTCATCTTTATCTTCACTACCCATCCTCAGCATGGATGAGTACATAGAACAAAAGAGAGTCAGGTATCTATTGAGTATAAACAACTCTACTAGATTAAAAATGGTTGCATTTATAGGAGGCAAACTGATAGTGTGTTGGCCACTGTCATGTGAGAGAGTGTGTTGCAGTATCACCTAATCTTTGTGTTAATTATATGATTATCTACTTTTAGGGAAACAGAGGTATACAGTAGACTTTCCATTTTCTGTATAGAAATTTTTATCTTGAGATCACAAGCACAGGACATAATTTTTAGGTTAATATAAAAGAAGTTTTGGGAGTAGGGTCTTTATAGTGGATATTCAGAGGCATAAAAGTCATGTATTTTTGCAAATTCTTTGTTAACTCTAATGTGGAGTAAAAATTTTGTCACTATGCATGAAAGAGAGAGCAAGAGAGAGAGAACCACAAACATTCAGAAGAAAGTGAAAGGAACCAGTGGCCTTTTTTTCCTTCTTGATATACATTATTTTAAAGTGAAGTAATTTGATTCTGAGTGTCTACAGCTGAACTCAAAGATTACATAATCTAGCCTTCATAAAGCTAGAATAAAATGGTTGTTTAGCTAAAGAAGTCATAGTTTCTCAATAATGAGTCAGAAAGACAGTTGATGTACATCTTTTTGTGCATTCTTTAAAATAAAGTAAATATTCAGTTTGACTGATCTCCTACCTGAAGTTAGGAGTTACTGAATCCATTACACAGGCTACCCAATGATAAACATGCCTCACAGCTTATCAGTCAACACTGAGATATGCTGAAGAGATTTATCTATATTTCCACCTACATTTCAACTGTTTACAATTTCAGCAAAACACACCTGCCACCCTTTATAATTCCATATTACCAAGTATAAATATAATTGATATTTATGAGCAGCTTCTATGAAACATGTCCTGTGCTTGAATATAGAGTTGTAAAGGTATCTTCCAGGAATTTGACAGGTAAGTACAAAGCAAGTTTGTAAAGGATTCACTTAGCAAATATTTACAAGTCACTCACTGCTCTGAAGTTTAATTCTTGATCTATATGACCTCTAAAAGCAGCAAAACTCCCTGTCCTGTGGGATCCATCTTTCAATGCCAATGAACCATCAGCAAAGACATAATTAATAGTAGTGACTGCAAAGATATAACAGGAAATGTAGAGGTTGAAAGATGAACATGGCTTTAGCATGTCAACCAGAAGGTGCTGGCTGGCACTGTAGAAATGGCAGTCTTCCTACAGGGATGAGAGTAGATGGGGTGATTCAGTGTCTACTTTTGCTGTCCTTGTTTAGAAAATGAAAAATCAAACCCTGTTAGAAAATCCCAGGACGGCTGTAGAATGCACCATGGTGACTATAGGAACCCAAGGATGTCAGTTTTCCTCCAAGTCATTGAAAGAGTGAGAAGTCAATTAAAATAAACATTAAAACTAATAGTAAATTGCCTTCAGATTTCCTCATGAGGCTCCAAGGGTGAAAACTGATGGACAGTGTCTTTTAGACATAATGATCTACAGCTTCTGATGAAGAAATGCCCTCTTCTACTGAAAACAGATTATCTAGCTGAAAGAGAAAGGCTCAATAGTCAGAAGACACAACTGTTAACTATAAATATGTCAACTTATTTAGAAAACAACACAGGCTGCCAGTAGGTGGAAATGAGTACCATACACTCTAACATTTTGTTTCCCTGCCGATAAAGACAAATAGATAAAATAAAATTATTCTTAAAATAATGTGATATATTTTGCAAAAGTAGGACAGTATCATGAATCATGACATAGGAATGTATTTTTTAGGGTAACTTTAGATTCAGAACTAAGACAAATTTCTTCCAGATGTGAAATAGTTAACAAATATTGTATTATGCCGTGCCCTACAAACTGTAGATCATAAAGAAATACCAGAAACAGTATCAGAAACCATCCAAAGATATTTATTTAATACTTAAAAATTCTGTTACTTAAATGCAAGGCAAAACAAGATGTTTAGCTTTTAGCTGGAAAATATCCTCTTAAAAACTGTCCTTCAGTAAAGTTCTGACCGCCTTTTCTTTCTGTTCATGATATGCTGATATGATGCTACTTTTTGTACTTTTTGGCTAGAACCACATTTCTTCTTTTGTTGTTCATTTTTGATATGTGTGTGAACTTTTGTGAGTTTGTGTGCACCACATATGTGCAGGAGGCAACAGAGGCCAAAGGAGGGCGTCAAAACATCTGAAATTGGAGTCACAGTGGTTGTGAGCAGCCATGTAGGTGATGGACTATGAGCTCAGGTCTTTTACAAGAGCAGTAAGTGCTCTTAACCAGTGAGCTATCATGCCAGCTCTGTAACTGAACTTTAAGGAGGGACTTCCACACTTAATAAATGCACTAAAGGTCAGTTCTTTAAAGTTTTCTGGTAGTCTTTTCATACATTTCCCTGACTGATAATTTTTTTGCATATGTAAAAACATGCATGTTCAGGAGCCCCTGATTTAGCTGATTTATCATTTTAAAAAATTGTGTAAGTCCAACTTTGCTTTGACAAAATATCTGTGTAACTCTAAGGAAGTAAGGATTTTTTTGGGTTCTCACTATTTCAGAGGTTTCTGTACGTAATGCTCACGTCTGTGATTCTAATCCTGCATTGAGATAAAATTTCATGTAAGGCAGAAGGGTTATTTTTGTGGACAGGCAGCAAGGGAGAGGATGGAGGACTCAGGAAAATATCCAACCACCAAGGACACTGCCCCAGGAACTTATTTCCTCCAACAAGGCCTCATCTCCTAAAGTTTCCAAATCTTCCCAAATCAGTGCTAGCAAAGTTCGATACAGGAAGCTGTGCATTTTCAACCTTTCCATTTTAAACCTTTATAGTAAGTGTGAGTTGCAATGCAAGAATGACGATTTCCAGAAGGTGGAGTTTAGTTTCAGATTGCAAGGCACACTTTCCCTTTATGACATCCTCTCTGTCGCATGTGCTTCAAGAGCCCTGATGCCACTCACAGGCAACTTGCCTATATATGCCATGAACAATTTAACACTGCTAGTGAGAAGTAATGGAAAAGGGGTCATCACATTTTACTTCATTAAATGTTAACATGTTACACATAAGTTAATATTTTACATACTCAGAAGTTTGTGAAATTGCATTTTCTTTTCAATTTTGATACTGAAATGCTCTGTCAAACAAATTAACTTAGCTTTAAAATATGTTTCCTGTTGTAAGGAGAGACTGCTTGTTCATCCTAGCCACCTAGCTAGCTTAGCCCAGAAGTAACCACACAGAAATTGTATTAATTAAAATACTCCTTTGACCATTTGCTCTAGCCTCTTATTGGCTAACTCTCACATCTTGATTTAACCCATCTCTATTAATCTGTATAACATCACGTGGCAGAGGCTTACCGGAAAAGATTCAGCATGTCTGACTCTGGTGACTCCATGGCAGCTCTTTCTCTGCCTTCTTCATCCCAGCATTCAGTTCTGTTTTTCCCACCTACCTAAGTTCTGCCCTATCAAAAAGCCAAGGCAGTTTCTTTATTCATTAACCAATGAAAACAACACATAAACAGAAGGACCTCCTATACCATTTCCCCTTTTCTGTTTAAACAAAAATGAAGGCTTTAACATAGTAAAATTACATATAACAAAACAGTTATCAAGCAAGAACTACAGTTA
>JAQHUG010000054.1:662437-678933 GCA_028555095.1 Dicrostonyx torquatus | reverse complement strand
TAAGGCTGGAAATTAACTGAGTGCTCTGCTAAGCACTCCCTTCATTTCCTCATTTCCACAATCTTACAGGTTACAGGCCTCTTTTGCAGTTTTACATCAAGAGAAACAGCATCCCTGCAGCGCTGGATGGTGCACCCAAGGTTACAAAGAGGCCTCTGCACACAGCAACGAAAAGATGAGTGCACATCAAGCTCAAGGAGTTTTTAAACGGGTGTTCTGTTTGGTTCAGAATGAGTCAGGTTAGGATGTTATTTTCCCTGTTGGCCTTTGTCAGGCTGTAGGCTGCTTTCACAGATGTCTGCCTCACTTAACAAAGCCTAATTTGAGGTTGCCTTTCAAAACCTTAAGCAATCCTACTGTCCACAGTTAAGACAAGGGAATGTTGGCCTTCCTGTACCCACCCTCACCACTTCCTCCTTTCATTGAGCTTGGCAGAAAACAACCCTTTGTACTTAACCAGTAGTTCATTTCAGTCACCAAGAGTAAGAATTACCATGTGCCACAGCCTTGCATATGGAACAGAGCTGAACAGAGCTAAAAGTAGCCTATAATTATGGCTTCAGCCAAGAGGTCATCAAGGGAAAATTGGCCCCAACTTGTTGAACCTCAGTTATGTCCCAGGATACTTTTAGAATCTATTCATATCCTCTGAACTATGATTCATATCATTTTTTTTGTAGTATCTACTTGGAATTCTTTCATAGATAAATTGACTTTCCCAATACTTAGTTCATTGTAGAATCTCTTTATCCAAAGATGGACAGTAAGTATTATATGTCATGTAAAACTCAAAGATGCAGAAGAGATGACTCCACACCATTCTCAGGTGCATGTCTTGACTGTCTATAAAATCCAGCTACGGTGGAAACAGTAATTCCTGCCGAATCAATAATAGAGTGTCTGTCCCCATCATCCAGGGCCAGCATCATGCTGAATCTATAGCACACCATCCAGGCTCAGCAGCACCCTGACCTCTCTGAACTCATTGCTTAAAAAGAAAAACAATCAAATTCCCAGAGCACATATATACCTCTGTCCCTCCAATCACATATAAGCTTGCACGTGCAAACATGTTTACATATAGAATTACACACACACACACACACACACACCAAAAAAAAAATCAGAAAGCACATTACTAATTCCTGACCCTGATTTCTGTTTGTCTTAGCAATCTTCCTCTTCATGTTAGGAAAACTATCCTAAGCTTCCAGAGTCTACATTACCATTCAGTAACACTAAGTTTTATACTTTTATTTCAGAGAATATATAATCCTTTTTAATATTCCTTTGTTCTCAAAATTACCAACAAGGCTTCCGTATTCAATAGCAAGTTGTTTTGCGTAAATATAAATTCTACATTTTATCACAGGCTAAAATATATATCCAACAGAGCTCAGTACACATACAGTTCATACAAGGATTAGCAAAATAATTTAGGAAGAGTTTAGTTGAGAGTAAATTTTATTGTAGAGCAAATTCAATGGCATGAGATAAAGAGAACCTGGGTCCCTGTGTTCACTTCTCAGGGTTAATTATATACCTGTATTGTTCTTTATCATCATTGTCTGATATTTTTTTAAAAAAGAAAAGCTTATCCTGCATACATGTTAACTTACAATTTTACCAGAGATGTCTGTTGTGCAAAGCTCTCGTTGATGGGTCACTTAGAGAGCAGTCAGCAGGACGGCATGAAGGCACACATTTCACACGTATGATAAATTTACAGTTGCTGGATATCGGCCTGGAGCTATTATCTGCAGTACATTGAAAGCACATCTGTCAGGGTTTTGTGGTTTTTTTTTCCTTTTGGCTTTGATGTTTGTTTATTTTAAACTGTTCTAGGCTACAGAGTTCAAAAAATTATCCCTTTTTCCTCTTAAAATGGCATAGAAGCCATAGAAGTGTCTCACCATAAAGATAAATCGTGGGTTTGGCAGCATACTCCTTTTACAGACAACATGGAACTTTACAGATGATTTTCATACTTCCAGGATCTCTATGAATAAAACTAAAATAAAATTATAAGTATTTTGGTAATAGCCTAATCAATAATATGTATATGATTATATTTAAATGCCTAAAGATAAGTTATTTTTAAGGCTTAAGACAATTATTGCTTCTCTATTTAAATGAAGGATTGCTGTCAGCCTTCCTCTCCTGTCTCACGTCTGCACACATCTCCACCCTCCCTAAGGAATGATTACAAAGAACCCCTCCTGGTTTCTAAATAATCCTGCTATCTCATGACCAAAGTGCTGGGCCTGACATTCTGCACCAGGTGAACCCAAGGCGAGAGAAGCTTCTTTTCCTCAACTCCTCCATTCCCTGAGAAACCTGTCCGTGCTGTTCCACGCCACTTTGTCCTGCGTTTCCCTTCATCTCACTCAACATGGCCATGCTTGCTGTGAGCGCTCGAGCAAAGGGCAGCTGCGACACAACAGGCTTCAGGGGCACACATAGTTGTGCTTGGCTTTCAGAGATGCATGTGGCCAAAAGCCGAACTGAAAATCTCAGTAAACAGACAGCAGTCATCCAGAAAAATAAAGTCTTTTTCCCAGGAGATAGAAAATAAGAATTATAAAGCACATCCACCGAGTCACACATGTCTAGACGTATGCTTCCATTATGTATTTATCTATAATAATTAAAATTCTAGTATAATCATGCTCTTAGGTTTGCGTACAAATGCATCATGTACAGCAGTTGACAATGTACAAGCAGTTAGTTTCCAGCACTGGTATGAAAGTGAATTTTCTTCATGTTATCCAATTCCTGGTTGGTTTTAGTTTGTTTTTAAAAGGAACAAAGTAGTTATTGAGGACAAAGAAGCTGTGTCTGCTTCATCAATCCAACCAACAAATTATTAATAATGTTTAATGAATTCCATCTCTGCTGATTTATAAAATTGGATGATGTAGCAAGCAATCAGTTCCTCTGAAAAATATATGATTTTAATTTCCAGTACTACAAAATAATTGTCACACACAAAAAAAATGACTAAAAGTTTACATTAATCAAATTCCCATACAGATTTTGTCTTGGAAAACAACACCCTGTAGACTATTTTATACTTTACTTTTCCCTTCTTTTAGAAATAAAGCATAAGTCATCTAAAACGATCTAAATAATTCCATTCAAATGCTCAATCTCTTACTTGGGTCAAATGGAGGATAACAAAACAAACTCCCAGCTCAGTGGAAGCTGTTTCTGCTTCATCCTAGAGACAGACCCACACTAAAGATGCTCATGTCTAGTCCCAAGGACATAGGACAAAGCAGTTCTATCTAGCTTCATTTCTCACGAATTTTGACAACCAGGAATGATTTAAAATATAATTCTTTGGTTGCCTCCCCAGTCACTCTTAAACTTGTAAAATTGTAGAAGAAAGTTGTTTGGTTGAAAAATGGATATAAAATTCTTATCCTTGTGTTTTTATTCTTCTAATAAACAGAAATTTCAACACTCTATAAAAATTTGCTTGTATTTAACAAATTTTAAGAGTGTTAAACTGATAAGGCCTGAAGCAAGGTAACTATGATTCATGAGCAAACCTTACACATGGTAGCATGTGTGTCTACTACTATGTCACAGTTTAATGATATGGGATAAATAAGTTCTTATGGCTAAGAAGCTGGATGCCTTAAGAATGCCATAGCACACAATCCATCTTTTCCATTTTCCTCTTCTACCTTTAAATACATGAGTCAATAAGACAGCCCAAACAATGAGAAAGTAATTCATTTAGAGGCTGAAGAACTTTCTTACTAACCCCTTATCTCACATTGACTATAATCCACACAACTTCAAGCATTTGGTGTTTTGTTGTAAATTTTATACTAAAGCATTTGATTGTGATGCTGTCAAGACAGTTCAGAAAATGAACAAAAGAAAATGTAAAAAATAGAGATAAAAGTGAAAGAAAGAGGAAATGACAATGGTAAGAAAAATGAAGATGACGTTCTGTTCAAAGGAGAGAGAAGATGGGCAGGAAGTGGGTTTCATAAATACCTCAAAATTAATTAAACGAGTCTGTTTAAGCGGGAGTTGTTTGGAGAATGACATCACCCAGATGATACAATAGGGAAGCACAGTTCTTGTTCCTCCAAATCCAATGTAACAATACTAGTACAAAATACCTTTGAAAAGAACTCATAATTCAACCAAGAAGTATCCAGAGGAGCACAACCCACAGCAACCACCCCCGCCTAACTATGAACAATTCCAGTTTGTCGGGTCAGAATCTCCCCGAGTCCAGTTCAGTCCAGAACTGAGCAGATTGTCTAACCCTGTAATTTCCTCTAGAGCAGGGAAGAGAAAGGCTCCTGCCTTTTTAGAGTGCCCTCCTTGAAGCTGACTCTGTGTTGCTGCCCACTGTGTACTGAGTAACTTGCAGGATTCAGTTGGAGGGGAAACAAGAGGAGGGAAGAATGCCCTGTTGCAGCTTTGCTCTCCAAGGCTGGGGAAAGTGCATGAAAGAAGGTGTCCCTCCAGAAGGGAAGGATGGATGCTAAAGGAACCTTATACCCTGGTCTCCTCTTGGGGGCCAGTTTCTATTCTGCCATATAACATACAAAATAGCCAAAATAAATTGCATACTTTACAAGGAGGCAAATACCACTTATAGCTTGCTCTATCAAACAGCATAAAAACAGAGAACTGAAGATCTCCCCAGGACTGAAGGAAGCTATGGAAGCTTTTCTCCAGTGCCACAGTGCTCTCTGATGGGATGGTCTTATATTGCCTCAGATTTAGAACTGTTGGGCAGTGTGTCTGTCCAAGTCAAGACACCTCCACAATATTTGGAAGTGATAGCTCTTTTTTTACATGTGAAGATAATAACACAAACATACAGAGAACATTAAGAATCAAGAGAACATGAAACAATTGACTCAAAACAAATTTCCAGTAAGCACCCTGACAGTGAGAGCTAGGTTGCCAGACAACTCAAAATAATCAACTTAAAGATGCCCAGGGAGCTGTAAGAACATAGATAAACAAGACAAAATCAGAAAATATCTTAATGAATAAAAGTTTAAAACAAAAGACCTAGAAATTACTTTTTAAGTACAAATAAGTTTTAAAGCTGAAGAATGAAATAATTAAAATGATACTTTTCTCAGGATGGGTTCAACAGTAGATGTTGTCAAAGCAGAAAATCCAATCTCCAAACTTAAGAAAACTTATGAAATTATTCTGTGTTGTAGAAGGCTGATTGCTTGTTCCTGGCTGCTCAGACCCAAAATAATCACATAGAACTCATATCATTTACAACACTGTTTGGCCAATAGCTTAAATGTATTTCTGACTAACTCACATCTTAAATTAACCCATCTCCATTAATCTGTGTATCACCATAAGGCTGTGGCTTAGCAGGTAAAGTTTCAGCATCTGTCTCCTGTGGTTCTACATGGCTTCTCCTGACTCTGCCTTCTTTCTCCCAGCAGTTTAGTTTTCCCCTCTTACCCCTGGTTTGCCCTGTGCAGGCCCAAGACAGTCCTTTATTAACCAATGATATTCACAGCATACAGAGGGGAATCCTACATCAATTCAGTGCAAGAAGCTGTAAGAAAAACTAAGGATGAAAAAAAAGATGAAAAATGAAGGAAATAGTAGGACAGCACCAAGAAAACTAATGTGTGCCCCCAGAAATTATAGAAGGAGAAAGATTGTTTAAATGCCTTCTTAAAGTGATGGAGATGGCTCAGCTCTTAGTGCTAGCTGCTCTTGCAGAGGATCTGAGTGCAGATGCCAGTACTCATATCTACAGCCTCAGGGGACCATGGGCCCCATTCTAATCTCTCAGGCACCTGCACGCACATGTGCATAATACATACAGAGATACACATAGATTTAAAAGAAAAAGCTTTAAATACCCTGTTTAAGAAAATAATGCCTTTTTGGGCATAGTGGTACATCGATATAATCTCAGGTGACTCAGGCAGGAGAATTATGAGTTCAAAACCAGAACAGATAAAAAATAAGGATACCCTGTCTCCAGCAACATCAAAACAAAGCAAAAGTGAAGAGATAGAAAAGGAAAAAGGAAGGGAAGGAAAAAGCCTTGTAGTAGAGTCCCTTCAGGCCCGGTGTAAGTAAGGGGGTAAATTAAGATGCTAGAAAGAAAAATCAACCCCCAAACAGAAAGCAGCCATTGCTACTGAACCTGCCACAATAGAAAGGTGATAGGAAATCCTTATAAATGAAATGAAATAGCAATAATTAGCATTACATAAACATACAAATCATAATGCTATTTAATATAGAGAACTATATACTAATGCTATTGTGTTGGTGTCAAATCATTTAAAACAGTACTATAAAGTTTAAATGGTAAGGAAATTGACAGTACATGTAAGTCCAAGTTTGTTACGAGATACACAGTTTTAAATACTTTAGCCATGACAACAAGATATGGTGTATGTAGTAGTGGGTACAGACGGTACAGAGATTTTGCATGCCAGCCTCATTGCAAACAAAAATTAGTGAATGTAGGAGAAAGAGAAGACAGAAAGAGAAGGAATCTGAGCACATTACTATAAAACCATATGATTATGAAAAACATGAAAAAGGAAGAAAGGAACAAAATATTCAGAAAACAAGAAATGGCAACTCATATGTCAATAATTCTTTTCTATATGTGTGTGTGTGAGAGAGAGAGAGAGAAAGAGAGAGAGAGAGAGAGAAAGAGAGAGAGAGAGAATTAAAATCCCAAATCAAATGAATTGCTAATTGCATAGTAGAACAATATTTAACAGTATGCCATCTGTTAGAAGTTTGGGTTTTTTTAAATTTTACTTTTATAATACATACTGGTCAAAAGGGAAGGATTTGGGGAAAATACATGAGAAAAACAAATATCAGGAGATGGAAATCAAGAAGATAATAACTATGCAAATAGAGCTTTAATGCATTACTTTCAAAACAGGCAAGTCATTAAGCAGAGAATCAACATGAAAATAGTAGACCTGAATAAAACTTCACCCTGAAGTTGTAAAATACACATTTTTACCAAATCAATATACTACATCTTCCAAGACAGATCATGTGTCAAAAAATCGTCCCAACAGATTAAGAAAATTGAAATCATAAGCACAATTCTTTTCCAACCACAATAATATAACAGGGAAATCAATAGGCACTTGGGAAAGTGCACAAATATGTGGAAATTCAATTATATACTCCAGAAAAAAAAAACACTGGAGAAAAGATAAATCAAAAGGAAAATAAAAAAAATAGCTTTGAACCCATGTAAAGGGAATCTCCATGAAAATCAAAATTAAGGGCATTGAAGAAATAATTCCAATGTGTATAGTGTTAAGCACCTACGAACAAACAAACAAGAAACAGACTTTGACTAAGCAACCTAACTTTACTACTAAGAAAGTATAAGAAGAATAAATTAAGCCCAAAGTCAACATGAGGAAGGAAATGACATCAAAACATAGATAAAATATATAGAAAACACAAGACAGCTTTTTTTAAAGTAAAATTTACAAACCCTCATTAGAAACCAGAAAAATCATGTGTATGACAGTGAAGAAGTAACAGCTGATATCACAACAGTACAAGAGACAAGCATAAAGAGGCACCAAAAACAGTCTAGCTATAATTAAATGATTAAAAACATAGCATCTTAAAGTTGAATTAATGGAAAGTTTAAATATATCAATAACAGATAAAGATACCGAATCAGGAATCAAAACTCCCCCAACAAAGCAAAGCTTGGGACAGATGACAGATGATGGAGTCTGTCGAACACTAAACAGTGGCTTTTCCTCCTAAACTTTTCCAGAGTCATAAGCCAAGGGATCAACTCCAATTGCATTTTAAGAGGCCAGTATTACTTTGAAGCCAAAGCCAGGGAAGGTCATTGTAAGTAAACTACAGACAAATATCCCAGATGAGTACACATGCAAAAGTCATCAGTAAGGCACTAGCGTTCTGAACTTATGGCACCTCTACGGGAGTATGCTCCATGACTGAATGGACTCAATCGTGACAGTAGGAGGCTTTAAAGTGTTCAAATCAAATACATTTGTTCAAACGCTAAAGGACAAAGCTCATATGGTCATCTCAATATATAAAGGAGTGCTTGACAAAACTTCAATTCCCTTTTCATCAAAATTCTCAACAAATAGGTATAGGGAAAGCATAAATTAATAAAGTCACAGCTAACATCACAGTCAGCAATGGAATACTGAAAGCTTTTCCTCCAAGTTCAGGAACTGGACAAGACAGCTCACTCTCATCAGCTCTGTTCAACACAGTATCAAAATCCTAGCCAGAGAAATAAAGGAATCCAAATTGTAGAGAGATTAGAAAACCCTAAAATCTCCACTAAAAATGCTTGAAAGCCTAAATGAATGTCACTCACTAGAAATTACAAGATATAAAACAAGCATAAAAATCAGTTTCATGTATATATACTAACAACAAATGATCTGAAGGAGAAATTAAATAAAAGCTTGTACAAAATATAATACTTAGAAATAAATTTTGTTGAAGAAATGGAGGAGTTGTACATTGCAAACTCTCAAACATTGATGAAGGAAACTGATTAGGTACAGGAAAATGAAAACATACTGTTCATTTACTGAATAATTTGTATTTGTGAAAACTATCAATACTATGTGTGCTTGCTGAGCTGCTGTAATAACACTTGAGACTGTCAGCTCTAGAGAACAGGTTTAGAATGGCTCCCTATGTTAAAGTTTCATTCCCTGCCCAGGCATCACTGCCAGGCCTGCAGCTAGGCAATACATCATGACAAAAGCACATTGCACGCTAAAGCTTCCACCTAATGTCTGAAAAGTTGGAGATAAGAGGCTAAAGTTCACAGTCTCCTGTGAGGCCACCATCAATAACATGAAGCCTCCTACTAGTCACCCTTTAAAGTCTCCACCACCTTCCAGTAACTTCAAGTTCTCTACCAAGTTTTGAGCATATGGGGCTTTGGAGGACATTGAGCACATGAGTCTCTGGAGAACTTGTCAGACTGAAATTCCAGCCTCACTGAAGAACTCTAAAGACTTAATGCAAAGTCTATCAAATACCTGATGACGTTTGAACAAAACGGAAAAGAAATTCTAAAATCTACATATGTTCTAACTCCATTTCTGTTGATGTGATGTAAGATGATAGAAGGCAACATGGAGGAAGAAGGTTTTACTTGGCTTGCTATTCTAGGTGACAGAGCAGAGTTGTCAGAATGGCATGAGCATGCATCACCTCATGGTTAAAGAGAGAAATAAATGCATGCCTGAAACACTTATTTATCCTCTGTCTCATTTCTTCATTGCAAAGGGCATGGTGCCAACTTAAGAGGGCCATGTCTGCGCACCTCAGTTAACTCATACAGTCTTCTAAAGACACACCCACAGACCGACTGCATGTGAACAAGTTCTCATTGAGACTCTTTGCTCAGGTGACTCTGGGTTGCATCAAGTTGATAATGCTAACTATCACACTATGGAGCCATAGAAGACGCTAAATAGACAAAGCAGTCTTAATCAAAAAGAAGAAATTGGTAGGCATTAACTTCTTGATTGAGGAATATGTTTTATAGACTCTTATGTATAAAATTAAATATGTAAAAGTAAACATAAAAATTCATCCAACAGCATAGTCAAGTACACAATCAAGGCTTAAATGAAACAGAATGGAAAGCTCAAGAAAGCTTGTATACATTTTGTGTCAATTGATCTTCTATAAACATTGGAACACACATGGCAGAAAGGATAATTTCCTCAACAAATGATGTTGGGAAAACTGAATATACACACACTGAAGAGAGAAATCAGGCATCTATCATGCAGAATTTATTTTAAAATCAACCCAAAATTCTATATAAATATCAGTCCTACAGCTACTTGCTAAACTATTAGGAGAAACATAAGAGGAAGTTCTTAGCAACAGCCTGGGAAACAATAGAGACACAGGCATTCAAAGGAACAATTGATCGAGGAAAATGTACAAAAAGCAAGTCTCTTCACAACAAGGAAATCAATCAACAAGCCAAGAAACAAGCCAGAGAGCAGGAAACAGTATTGAAAGCAACACTCTGGCAAGAGATTAGCATCTAAGAAATACAAGGATCCTGAGGAGTTGAGCAGCAAGAAACAGGAATCTTGATTGAAACATTATCAAGTCATCTGCACAGACGTTTCTCAGTGAAGCTGTATGAATGGCCTACGGGTGTATGAAAAGGGGTTCAACATCTCTAGTTATCAGACGATGCAAATTAAAGCATCCAGAGAAAGCAGTGCCTCACATCATAGAATGACTACCATGTAGGGAAGAAATATGATTTTACATATGGTTTTACAAGAATCTGAGAAAAATAAAAACAGACACAGACATTTGATGGCAATTGGTAGCTGTGTGAGCTACCAATTCTACTCATGCATTATTTCTAAAGGAACTGAAGTCACAGTCTGAGAGATGGGCCTCCACTCCTTTGTTTACTACAGCGTTTTTCACAGTAGTCAAGGTTCAGACATGCATAATGAAACATTATTCTGTTGTGGAAAAAATAAAATCCTATAATTAGGAAAACATGAATGAAGTACGACACAATAATAACTAGAATAGCTAGACACAGAAAGAAAAGGGCCATATGAATTAACCTTAAATATTAAATTTTAAAAGTCAAATCATAGAACCACAACGTACAGTAGTAATTTCTAGGGACTCACGGATGAGGAAAAGAGAAAGAATACTCTGAACACACAGAGTTTCAGATACATGAGATAAGTAAGTTGTGAGAGCCAGCAGTTGGACTAAATGGCCCTGTGCCCCTTACTTGCTGACACAGTAATTTTTGCCTGAAATTTGTGAGGAAAGCTAGTCTTTCAATTTCACCACACACATGCACAGACACACAAAGCAGCTGTTTGGGCTTAGAGATGTGTTAGCTGGTGAGATTTTGCAAGTCACATCATAATGTAGACATCTATCAAGGCATCACACTGTATTGTATATAGTATATAAAAGGTTTACTTGTCAATTACACCTCAAGAAAATCAGAAAAGGAAATCATTGCTGTGCTTCTTTAATTTAGAAGTTGGTTAATCACCTTTTAGAAAGGAAGAAGAGGAACTTTTTCAGTTTGTTAGAAAACCAATTTTTTGGTTTGTTGTATAAATAAATAAACATCTTTATGTTTTTCAAAATTTTGGGGTTTTTTCTACATTTATTTTCAACGAATATACAGCTTTTAAGGATCCAAAGCTAGATGGTACCTATAGCTTTGTCTGAATTCTCTTGAATTCTCACTCAAAAAAGTTTGTAGCCATGGCTACATTTCCAAAGACATTTCAATCTTTCTGTTGTGCCTCCTTGTGAACACCATGCAGAATTTATCCACAATTTATCTTTGTATGAAGATAAACATGAGACTCTTAGTGCATTCCGGAAGCAGCTGTGCCGAGCTGTGGAAGACGGTAGTGAGGAGAGAACAATGTTAGTAAACAGAAACAGACAGATGGAGAAGAGGGATGAGAAACTAGAATTCATTCAAACACAACGGACTGGAATAAATGAGGAGAAATGGTTGCTCTTGCTAACTCAGTGTTTCATCTGGAAAAGCATACCTGCATATCTAACTTGTGTTTGTTATGAAAATTGCTTCCTTTATTTTATCTATTTATTTTCTTGTACACTTCAGTTCTTTAAAAAAGTTTAAATGAGTAGTTAGATAAAGTATACAATATTTTAAATGTCAGATATAAATACTGATACCCCCAAATACAAAGTGTCACATTCCTATTTTACAGGTTGGCTATTATCTTCGAATAAGAACTGAAAACATTGTAAATCATGAGTACTTATCCATTTCTTAAATATTAATAAACAAACAACATGAAACTATCTTTAAAATTGTCAAATGACTGGAAAAGTAGATTCTGTGGGTTTAAATTAAATTCATTTAAAAGGAAATAAGAATAAACCTACAGAAACTGGTTCACTGATAGTCATCACATTGAAGAGAGCATGCTGGAACGAATAACTCTAAACTGAATGACTCATCTATTCCCAGTGAAGCTACATAAAGTCTTCTACTCTGTTTATCAACCACACAGAGCAGTGTTCTCAACCTGTGGGTCATGACCCCTGGGGTCACATATCAGACATTAAGACTCATAACAGTAGCAAAATTACAGTTATGAGGCAGCGATGAAAATAGTTTTATGGCTGGGGATCACCTTAACGTGAGAATCTGTATTGAAGGGCCACAGCATTAGGGAGGTTGAGAACCACTGTTTTAGAGTAATGTCTGGTTTGGGAATGGTGGGCTGCTTGTCGCTCCTGTCCAGGGCTTAAAAATATCACAGCACATGTGAAGTGAGCCATTTCTCAAACATCGAAAGAGAAATGAGACACATGCATGCACTTCTTAGAAGACAGGTGAAACAGCCATCATCCTTTCGACTGTTGGATGTAACAGTAAAGATACTAGCTGAAATTTTTCTCTTGTGGCATACTTTTACAAGTGTTGTGCCATTGTGCTTTGTTACCTATAGATTTTATTTTGTTCAGTATTCATAACATAATGGTTTGTAATGAGAAGACCTAATTCATTAGTCAGAAATGTTGCACCAAGGTATCTGAAAAGTATCCGGGAGCACAAATGAAGGTGCGGTTGAGCACTGGGGGGAGATGCAGAACAGACTGCTGTCTCTGATAGGTGAGAGAGTGTGAGAAAGAAACCCATGGGTATGGAGACAAAAGTGAAAAAGAAAAGAAAAAGAGAAGACGTTTATATCATCCCATCTTGGGGAGTTCTAAACCAACTCCCTGTGAGGATGTGCAAGGATTTTAACGGAGGTAATGTGGACATAGCAATGCCTTTGTCATGTTGTATTTATGATATTTAACAAACCTGAGTGAAGTATCAGGCAAGACGGTACTTGCCAAAGCCCACAGGTTGTCCAGATCAGAGCCAGACTCAAGAGCCACGTACATGCTTTTAATCCCAGCACTCAGGAGGCAGAGAGGCCAGCCTGGTCTACATAATGAGTTCCAGGACAGTCAGAGCTACAGAGGGAAACCCTGTATTGAAAAAATTGAAACAAATAAACAAACAGAAGACTGATTTGTCGGTGTAATATCAATTGGTATATTAATATCTGTCTTCTGAACAAATCTGATTCTAAGATGACTATGTCCTGATCAGCTGAAGGTAAAATGTGTGTAATCAAATTGAGAAGAGGCTGTGTCTATCAGAAAAGAGACTGGAAAACTCATGGAGGAAAAAAGCTTGAAGTATTGAAATATGACCGTTGAAATTTGAATAATGACACAGTGTAGACATGCAGTTTAGAATGACTCAACAACATTTGGAGTAAAATAAGAGAATTGTGGGCTGTGGGGTCAGTTAAATCTCATTTCTAATCATGCATTGATCATCTAGGGTAAATTCCTTTACTTGTGTGACTCTCAGTTTCTGTTTGGTACTCATAGGTAATAACACTGACTTCATTGTGCTGGTGTGAGGCCCAGCATGCTCAGCACAGAGAGAGGAAGCTTAACCCCACAGGACATGCTTCTCGATGATGGGACACAGGGTGGTTAACTGGGAGAATACAAATGGTTATCAAGAGTTAGGAAGTGGTTTCTTGATTTTTCTTTTACTTTTTGAGATTATAATTATATTATTCACCTTGTCCTTTCTTCCCTTTAAATGCTCCTTTCTTGCTTTCACAAGTCATAGTCTCTTTTTTCCATTCATTGTCATTGCGTGTGTCCCTAAATACACAAATACAACCAGCCCAGTCTGCCTGCAGAATGCTACTTGTACTCGCATGGTTTCCAGGGCTGACCATGTGGTACTGGATAACCAGTTTGTGTTTTCTTCCCCGAGGAGACCCAGAAGGGGACCATTACTGAAAACCCTCATTGACCAAAATGCAGTCCTTGAGCCCCGTCCCAAGGGAGAGCACTACCCCAGTGCCTTAGGATCATGGAATATTGCAGAGGAAGAGCCAGAGAGATTGTAAGCTATGGAGGGTCAGGGAGACTGTGTGTCTCCTAGTAATCTCAGGAGCTACACCCACAGCCTCACCAATAGGACTGCCTAGGCATGAGCTGAACAAGGGCAAAAATAATAGACACGCTAATGTGGATGGGGTTGAGGGAGCCAAGAAGGCCTCAGCCCTACATGAAGAACTACAGGCAACTGTGGAGTGCTGAGAACAGAGCATTTCTTAGCAAGGTCTGCACTGATAACAAATACCACACTTGATCAGTATGAACAAGACCCTTTTGCCATCTCAGCACTGGTTAATTTTGCATTAATTATGCATTGTTCAAAAAGTGGTGAGAACTAGCTTTTGTTTTATTGTTTCTAAAAACTCCTTTTGTCTTCTTTAAAAACAAGGCATGCTTGTGAAGACGTTATGTCCGACTAATTTGAATTGTCAAAGCTGCTCACTGGTTCTATTGTATAAAGTAATAGGGAACATCTTAGTGTTGCTTTTGTTGTGTTGTTTGTTTGTTGTTTTTTTTTATCTTCTCCCCTTTTGAGTGTAGAAATGCCTCATTTAATAACAGACTTCTTGAAAGTTGCCTTTTCTCCCCAGCCTTGAGTGGACCCAGTCTTGGTTGAAGCTCATTAGTCTGGGGGTAGCTGTCTCATCTGTCTCTACGATACACTGTTCACACGACTGTGACTTTCATGGGTACTTATTCGTCGTTTGATGAATTGGGGTGGGGGAGGTACAATAATTTTGAGCTTCTTTCATCAATAAATGAAAACAGTATCAGACCCTTTGAAAAGTACCAAACAGATTGAGTTCCTAATTAAAAAGAAAAGGACTGTTCTCTGTCCATCATTTTCTTACATGCTTAATGTAGAGTTGTAGATCCCTGTGTGCTGTTCCCAGACCCCAGCTGAGGAGCTGGCAGAAGGGCTCCTCAGAGGAGTAGCAGCAGAGGACAAAGTCCATGGAGAATTGCTACTCTGTTTCAGGTGGTGACATTAAAGGCCTCCTTCGTTAAGAAGTTGGGAGTATGTGGCCTTCCATGCTCACATTATATACACTGAGCAATTTGTGCTTTTGCATGTGTGTTTATATGTGTACTTGTGTGTGTGTTTACATATACAAAAAAAGAGATCATACATTTGAATAAAGGAAAATGGGTGTATAGGAGAGGGCTGAAGGGAGGAAAGAGAATGGAGTCATGACTCTGATTGCAATCTCAAATTAAAAGAAAATAACTAAAGCAGTAAGGAACGTATGGGGAGATACTTAGCAACATGGGGACCAGCCAAGGCTATCTGCTTCTCTCTGCAGTGTATATGAGGAACCCTTGAGCAACTGGAAGAAGCCTTCTCATTTAATAAAAATCAAAGCAAGAGTCACAACTCTTCAAACATGTTAATAGGCATTTTATTAGATTATTTTGCTTTCAGGTTCTATTTTTTTTTAAAAAAAAGTGTTTGCATAATCTCCACTTCCCTCAGTCCTGATGCTTGTAGATTCATAAGTGCTGAACCAATGCTTTCTCTTGTCTCAATTCTTTGTATCTGCATCCCTTTTCTATTAAACCAAACCCTTTGTGAGTGGAGAAAAGAGAAAAGCCTGCTCTGGGTAACTTCACATACCCTGGAGAAATAATTCTTCTTTCCCTTAACCTCCCTTCAAGGGCTTTTGTTTGGGATTTGGCTGTCCTAGCAATTCTTCTGAGAGGTCTGCAGGAGTTGATAGTGTTTGGCAAGGCCAAGCATAGTTGGCTCCCCATAGTTGGTGTGGGGCTCGGGTTGTGGCTTTAGGCAAAGCCATCCATGGACTTTCCCCGTGGTTCATCTTCCTTGTGAAAGGCAGACACTGGGCTTTGCGGGGAAAGCCAGGTAATTAGAAACAGCTGCATTCCCTTCCCAGCGATAAGACTAAACCTTCTGAAGTTCAGGGAGATGACACTGCTCCTCAGGGAGTCTCCAGCTGTCTGTCATAGGCAGCAAACAAATGTCCTGAGCATTGGCACAGGCAGGAAAGGCATGTAACGAATATTAGGGAGAATGGATTATACTTTGTCAGGTATAAGTTTATCTTCAGGTAGTCAGACCTGGGGTATTCAAACACTGTGAAATACCAGTGAAGTTTTATGTGAGAAAAGTTTGTGATAAAACCATGTTCCAGAATTTCTGCTATGATAAATCGGAACTGTCATTCCTAATGTTTTCTAATGGCCATTTCCTGAGCAAGAGGAAAACCGCAAAAAGCTTAATTAAACTAGTAGAATATTCTCCAGGTGCAATGGGGGAAAACCTTTTTCTTAAATAGAAATTTCTATTGTTTCAAGAATTTGATTATTTCATTTTATCAATTAAGCTTGTGATCTATACATTTGGCTCTGGTCAAATAAAGAAGCAAACACAAGAAAAGAACTAGCCTTGGGGTGCACTCTTAGCAAGTGTGACATTTAACAGGAACTGTCCTTCAATTCCTATTCTGAACTGAGGTTGCAGGGCCAATTTTCATTGTTCTTTCTTT
>JAQHUG010000054.1:635217-648232 GCA_028555095.1 Dicrostonyx torquatus | reverse complement strand
AAAAAATTAAATAAAAAAATAAAAAAAATAAAAGACACTGGATGCCAAGAAAACTGTAGTGTTACAATCTGATTCAAGAGTACAGATAGAAGTACTAATTATGAAGAAGGTGATTCATTGAATACACAGGAGTAAAATCTGGTGTGAAGTAATTTATCCCATTTATTCAAGAAAAAAAATCAAGAAAGACAGAGGCCAAATAAGATTTTGATGAAGTACTCTAGAAATTAGTCAACAGGAAAAGCATAGAGCCATATGAAGAGAGGAAAGTGGAAGGAAGAAATATGATGACAGGCTGACTAGGATGACACTGGAGTGAGATGGAAGATATAAGATGACTCCAGGATTCCTATGCAGGGGATTACAAAAGAAATGGAGAAAAAGCCAAGCTAAATTTTAAAACCAATGAATAAGTCTGACTTGAAACTTATGATATGGACAGCACATCTAATATGATGGAGACAGCACATCCAATATGATGGAGACAGCACATCCAATATGATGGAGATAGCACATCCAATATGATAGAAACAGCACATCCAATATGATAGAGATGGCACATCCAATATGATGGAGACAGCACATCCAATATGACAGAGATGGCACATCCAATATGATGGAGACGGCACATCCAATATACAGGAGACGGCAGCACATCCAATATGACAGAGACAACACATCCAATATGATGGAGATAGCACATCCAATATGACAGAGAAGGCACATCCAATGTGATGGAGACAGCACATCCAATATTACAGAGACAGTACATCTAATATGACAGAGACAACACACCAAATATGACAGAGACAGCACATTCAATATGATGGAGACAGCACATCCTAGTGTCTTCACTGGAAGGTAACACCCTCTTTCACAGATAACAAAACTGAGCAGGGGACATGAATCCAGAGGAAACACACGCCCAGTAAGGCTTGAGTTTCTTTGCCTTTCAAATGCCATCCTCACGTCTATCAAAATTGAATAAAGGAAAAACACGCAATGACGTTTTATGCTTTCCATTTTCTATGTCTTTTGGTTTCTAGATTTAGAATGGAATATCATAATAATGCAAGGGAGGCAATTCTTCTGTGCAGTTCCGAATGCAAGCACTGAAGCCTCACAGAAATGTTGTGCTTGAGGGAACTCCAGCCCATATTCTTTACCAGAGCCTTGGCTACCCTTCAGATAAACAGCCTCCAAATAGTTCACCAGTCACCCCAGCCGTTGCCAGGCTAAGGCTTTCATTTCCTCTCCATGGCACTTTTCCCAAAGTATCTGAGCCTTTTGTGTTTTGAGGAAAGTTTTCATAAAGCAGAAATATGCCCTCAAAGCGCAACAGATTGTTACTTTGTTCATTTTATAGTGCTGCCAGCTGCCAACTCTGTCTCTCTAGTCTTTACTCTCTACAGTTTGCTCAAGTAGAAAACTATTTAATGATACTGCTCAAAATTAATCATAAGACAAGGACATAAACGGACATTGGAGGGCATGTGAGGAACCACCTACTGCTCTGCTGTGCAGATGTAAACGTTGCTGGACTGAAATGAAGCAATAACCTTTCCAGTTATTGGCCCAGAACCGGAACAAATTTCTTAACATTCTACTCACTGCTACTTGCAGCGCCGTTAGCTCAGCTCCTTTGTGAGCCTTTCAAAATCCTCTTAAGACAGTTTGATGCCAATCAAGCATGGTTGTGCTGGCTTATTTACCTTGTCAGTATCTTATGCTATCTTGGATTTCTATTACATCCACGATGCAGCTGTAACCCTGCTTAAACTCCAGTTGGCCGACCAAGATTCAGTTGATTTCACAACACACTGAAAACAAGCATTTTGCTTATATCTTTTTTTGTTGCTACATGCCTTGACTATGATCATGAGATAAACTTCCAGTTTCCATGGCTACAAGTAACAACAAAGTGAATTTTTTCCTAACATCAACTGATGGAGACAAGTTAACAAATGAATCCATCCCAATTTATAGCTAGTTATATAGAACAATTACTTAAAAACTCGATAATTATTTTTAAATTACAAATGTTTCAAATGATATTTTAATTCCAGTGTTTATAAGCTGGCTACTAGGAAAACATATTGTATATTGTATTTTCCTAGAAATAGTGTTTATGCTTGCTCTCTCTCTCTCTCTCTCTATATATATATATATATATATATATGTATATATATATATATGTTTTTATATTCTGTGTATGTATGTATATATGTATGTGGGCAATCTTTTAAAAAGTGGTGATTCTGATTTATGTATTATTTTTGTTTTGTTACATTTTCATTTATTATCATTATCATTATTATTGTGTGTGCTTGAGTGTGGAGTGTGAATAAATGAATAAATTGATGGTAGGGTATGTGTGAGGGGAGTTGGAGGACAACTTGCAGGTGCCAGCTCGTTCCACTATGTGGGTCATAGGAATTGAATTCAAATCATCAGACTTGGCAGCAAGGGCCTTTACCCGCTGAGCCATAATACCAGTCCTTTATAATATTTTGGATGATGTAATATTTGTTGCCAATAACAACCTTTCTTCAGCTCCAATGTTAAAATGAAGTGCTGCAGACCAAGGCACAGACACAGTGTGCACAATACCAGCCCCAGTGGCCAAAGACAGAGTGGGGGCTGGTACTCACAGTGAGGTTGGACTCCTCACTGCAGATGCTGTGTCAGAAATTTTGAGTTCAGTGAACTAACTTTCTGTTTCTCTTTTCAACTTTTTATGAAAACAGATTAACTTTGCATGTTAATAGAGCCCACAATGATTTTTCTATATATATATTTAGGAAACACTGTCATATCCATCAACCCTTCTACCCACCACCAATAGCCCCGATGTGGGATGCCCCTCTGTATGCTGTGAATATGTTTTGTTACCATTGGTTAATAAAGAAGCTTATTTGGCCAAGAGCTAGGGAGAGTAGAGCCAGGCGGGAACACCAAACAGAGATAGAGGAAGAAAGAAGACAGAGTAAGAGAGACACCAGGAGCCATGGGGAAGCAATATATGAGGTAACAAGCCATGAGCCCTGTGGCAAAATATAGAATAATGGAAATGGGTTAATTTAAGGTGTAAGAACTAGTTAATAATAAGCCTGAGTTAATAGGCTAAACAGTTTATAATTAATATTAAGCCTCAGAGTGATTATTCGGGAATGGGTGGGTAGCAGAGAAACCTCTAGTTACAAGCCTCTAGTAATTACTGCTCTGTTTTCAGCATGACACTTTTTCTACATTACACATAGAAGAACATGTGACATTTATCTTTCTGTGTAGAGTTTATTTCTTTAACATGATCTTGCCCAGGTGTTTCAGAGTTTGTTCTTGTTGATGACTACACACTACACTGTGCTTATGTACCATATTTTGTTTGTGTTGAGGGGCTGTTAGGACGACTCCCCACCTTTGTTCTTGTTAATAGGACCCCAGTACAGCTGAGCGTGCAGGTGTCCCTTCAGTGAGCTCATTCTCTCTGAATGCACACCCAGGAGTTGGCCAACTGGGGCACATGGAAGTCCTACTTTTTACGTTTCAAGTGTTTTCATGCTGTCAGGAAGAGGTAACTACAAGTTCTGTAGGTTGTAACAGGAGCTAAAAAGTTCAGACATAGTAGGAGCCCTTTCTTTGGTGACCAGAGTAATGAGAGAGGCACCCAGAGACAGCGTTTCTGTAGCTCGAATGTTACAAGTAAAAGCCAGCAGTTGTCAGCGTTTTCCAAAGTTTGGTACCGAACCTACAACACTGAGAACTTGGGTTAATTTTCTTGTTACTATTTCAGTAAACACACATTTAGTTTTTAATAGTGGTTGTAAAGCAGGCTACAACTTGGGCAAATTACAAAACTGAATATTCCTACTTAGAATGGTTTCCAGATCCCACAATTCTGGTTATAATCCAATGCATTATATCAGTATTTTAGCCTCCATATGGTTTAATAAGCATGTTGAATTACCATGCAACCCTTTAATTCATCGTATTGGACAAACGTGGTACACGAAGTTCAAGAATGTAGCCTCTGGTCACAATCATGTCTACAGCAGAAGCACAGCCATCTGCACGTTATAATTCCAGTTGGTGGAATTTTCTACTATAGTTTCAGGCTATTTTAATGTTTTCCATGTTCAGCTTTAGTATGCGATCCTCAGGTAACACTGAATTATCCAGTACTTGAACTTACATTGCTCTTTTTCTTTTCAAGCAACGTAAGAATTCGTTTCTCTTCTAAGTCCATGACTCACAGATTCAATATGTTTGGATCATTTTCTAATGAGGTGAACATCATTTTCTCTTGTTTTAGTCCAAATTTATCTGCTTCACTTAGAATCAGAATACTGAGTTCGTTCAAGTAAGGTTTCCTATGTGTCTGTTAATTCCAGCTTTACATTAAGTGTGACCTCCATGATGATCACCCTTCAGATCAAATCAAAAGGAGCTGTCATTGTTCAGAACCCAAGTGTGTGAGGAGTCAGATACACGCCTCAAATAATTTGCACTGACAAGGTTTGGGAAAGCCCTCATACATGAGGGTTTACAGGGTCACCTTATGTAGCTCCACAACACACTTCTCAAAAATAAAAACTCACATGTCACTTTAATCACTTTCAAATATTTGAATGGATTAAGCCTCCTATGTGCAAAATATTACTTTCCCACCGAAGCTGCATCTACCCTTCCTGTGTCCCCCTTCAATTTAAGAGACAAGGCAAGCGGCCCTCGTTTAAACTTCTTACTAACAAAGAGAAATAATGGGGATTGGGCAACAGTCATCCGACTGACATGCAGCTGGACTTCCAGCTTGTCATTCTGCATGTGAGTCACCTTCCTGCCTTTCAACGAAGATGTGTTAGATCCTATTCAAGATGGAAGTGTTTCTTGCCTAAATCAAGCCGAGCATTGAAGCCAAAGGCAAACAAAGCATGGGGATGGCGTAATGTAGGGCATGGGCCAGACTATAGTGTCAGCGTACTTAGCCTCCTTCCCAGATCACAGAAGGGGTTTAATTCTTCAGAGGATGCCTGCTTCAGATACCCTCTGTTGATTCACCTTGGGCCTTCTAGACTATCCTATATGGATATTCACTCACCTAACTTTAACCCCCTTTCTCCAGTTCTGTGTCTTCCATTGAGCCTCTTCAGCCATGCACCTTTTACTACAAAATAATGGTAGCTCAGCCTCCAGTTTCTTTGGATTATTCAAGCAGGAGGTCTGTGAGTTCCCTGAATGAGGATGACTCCATGGCAGGAAGGGCTGAGCTTTGGTTAGTTTCCATTTCCATATATGGGAGGACATATATGGAGTTGGCGATAGGTGAGCTTACATGAAAGGGCTGAGATTTCAGATGATTTTAAAATAAGGGTAGAAAATTCTATTCTTAATTATGACTGATTTTCTAAAAGCACTGATACTGAACACTATTGGTCTTTATGAAAATATCCATTTCTTATATTAACCTGGTTTCTATTCTTTATGACTAATAATCATTTTACTATTTTCTGAAAACACATATATTCTCTTGAAGTTTTAATTTCTGTGAGGAAGTGCTGCCTGTATTATTTGACACGGGCAAGAACTAGTCCAATTATTTAATTTTCTCCCTCCCCTCCTTCCTTTATCTGTTTTTGTTTGTTTGCTTTGTTTTGTTTTTGTTTTTCAGTGTTAGAAAGTAGAGCCAGGCCTTGTAAATGCTAGGCAATTGTTCACTACTTACCTATGCCTCAGCCCTTCTATTTATTTACTTTATATTTTGAGACAAAGTCTGACCATAAGATCAAGCTGGCATTGAACATATATAGCCTAGGTGGGCCTTGAACTTTTGTATCTCCCTGCCTGCATCTCCAGAGTGCTGAGATTATAGACCTGCTCCACCATGCCTAGCTCCGCTTATCACATTCTTAATCCCTAAAAGGCTTAAGGGAAACAGTTAAGCATGTCCTCCCACGCAAATTTACCTTATGTTTTCATTTTCCATCATGATCCCACTGTGTCTTGAGCGCAGTATTAAGTGATCACAAACACGATAAAGGAGACACAAGTCCCTCCCTTAAGGATCATATTAGTCTGAAGAAAGTAAAAGTAAGACAATTAGAAGATGATTAGAAGATGCAGTGTGACAGATATGCCCAGGTTGTTTCCATATATGGAGAGGAGCATGGAACTGCTGTGGGGATAGGCCAAACTAATTTCTCTAAAGAATGTATAGGCATTTCCAGGCAACAGAAGACGGAGGCAGAAGGAGCAGCATGAAGAACAACATAAATTTGAAAAATGGCCTGGTTCATAAAAGAAAAATTATTGGCAGTTCGGTTGCTAGAGCATAAATTTTAAAGTTGGAACATGAAGGCATGAAAGGCCAGGTAAGCCAAACGAGGAAGCCTGGAATGCATAGTATAGGTGGCAGTGAGTCACTGAGAGGGATTTGTACCAAAGAGCAACATGACTGAATCTATGCATGGGAAACTTCCCTAGGGGCTGTGTGCAAGCCAGGCTGAAGAGGTAGGAGACAAATAAACACGTTGCTGCCAGGGCCTGGGTGAGGGCAGCGCTGGAGACAAGATGATAAAGGGCCAGCATGAGGGATCTTACAGAGGGGCAAGTCAGGGAGCAAGCAGAGGTGGGGTGAGTGGGGGGCGGGGAATCAGGCTCTAAATCTACAACTAATGTTCCTCAATAAACAGAACTGTCATTACAGATGAGATGGTAAACTCAAGTAATTGTATCAGAGGAAGACGAAGGGCTTAGTCTGCAGACGTGTTGAGTTTGAAATGTTCATGGAATGTGCAGAGCACAGTAGGTTACAGTAGGCAGATGCATGCGTCTGGGCTTCTGAGCTGCTTGGCAGAGAAAAATGGATGTGGAATTTATTTGTATTTAACGAAAAATGGCAAGTCTTCCATGGAGCTCTGTGCATCATCAGCCGTTCTTGCTGATGCAGCTGCCTGGCTCACTGGTTTTGAAGAATGGTTGTTATTGTTTCCTATATATGTGAATTCTGTGTATTTTTCTAAGATGTACAGTTGAGAGAAATGCTTAAATTTCTACTTGCAAATTAAAATACATAAAGGTGAGGAAACATTATTTAAGCAACAATATGATTTATTTTTATTATAACTAAAAAAATCACAAGTTAGATTTTAAATATTACTCTTAAAGGTTGAGCCATGGAGGCCGAGAGAGGGCTCACAAGGTAAGCATACTTGCTCGATAAACATGAACTGAATTCTCACCTGAATTGAGAGCTCCAGCACCCACAGATGAAGTCAGATATGGTTACACACACTTGTACCCAAGCACTGAAGACCAGCAGATCTTCAAAGTTTACGGGCCACCCAACCTAGCCAGAATGACAAGATCTGAGGTCACTGAGAGATTGAATCTCGAGGCAAATAAGGCTTGAAGACATGATAAAAGATATCCTTCACTGGCCTTCACAAACACGGACATAAGTATACACATTCACATGAATGAAAAACATGAGCACACATGTGCACACACACACACACACACACACATACACAGAGCGAGAGAAAGAGAAAGAGAGAACACAATAACTCACTACTTACAGATAGAGTTTGTATCAGTTCTGAATGCATAAAATAAAAACGTAAGGGATGTTGAAGTACCTGCAATTTATGCTTTAAGATTTTGATATAGACTTACAAAGCATTTGAAATTCAGACAGATACATCAAGACATGAGAAAATACGTTTCTGTTTTATTCAGTTAAAAAGAAACATGCTTTATGGATTTAAATTAATGCTTCTAGACTAGTACATACACCCAAGTGTTCCATCATACCCTGCACATTCTGTAGATCCTTCAAACTGAACATGCTCAAAGCCACGTCCTTGGCCTTCCTCTGAGATTCTGTCACCTGATTTTTCTGTGTATTTATTATGTTTCTGTTTATTGAGAGATATGAGTGTTTGAAGAAACCATGGCAACTTAGGGGAATAAAAAGAATTAAAAGGAAGCCTTAACGGAGTCATGAAGTCCCAACTTGATATTTTAAGGTATATAAAGCACTAAAATGTTCAAGACATAAAATATAAATGGGAATTGCTTCACAAATATCTTAAGGTATTATAAATATAAGTATCAACTTCAGGCATATATATAATTTGTACAAGCATATGAATATAAGCATATTATAGATTCATATGTAGATATATGTATCTATACATATGTGTGTATTTATATTCACTTCTGTGTCTATAAGACAAGAAGCTGGCTCCTGGGTGAAATTGTGTTCAGCAGGATAGTGACATTAGATCAAAGGTGTGTTCTGTGGTCAAGGTCAGCTTTCTATCTAAATATAAAGATATTCTACTCAAACCTTAAAACTTCTGTGCTTGGATAATATCCTCCAAGGGGACAAACTGCTAGCTCAGGGAAGACTCCTTGTTTACTACAGATTTTGCCTTCAAAGGGTTTCTTCAAACAACTACACTGGCATGCCAACTGATGTTGTCACTTGTCAGCTCTTGTTCAGGTGACCATATTGCTGAGATTTTGTGGGTACAGCTTCCTCATCATAGACAGAAGACACTGTTTCAGCAAATACCCTAGGCCTTTGGATCTCACACTCTTTTCTTCCTGTCTTCCATGATGACGCTTGAACCCTAAGTGTAGGAGTTGTGTTGCACATTTATCAATTAGGATGAGTACTCCATGATCAGTTGTTCTTTGCACTTTGACCAGTTGTGGCTTACTGTAATAGTCTCCATCCACTGAGAAAAAAAGAATAAAAATAGACCAATATCAATTGCCATGCATAAAGCTCAAATCCAAATGGATAAAAAAAACTCAACCTAAAACCAACCACACTGAACCTCATAGAAGAGAAAGTGGGAGGTATACTTGAAACACATTGGCACAGGAGACCACTTCCTAAATATAAACCCAGTAGCATAGACACTGAGAGCAACAAAATTAATAAATAAGACCTCCTGAAACTAAGAAGCTTCTGTAAAGCAAAGGACATGGTCAACAAGACAAAACAGCAGCCTACAAAATGGGAAAAGATCTTTACCAACCCCACATTAGACAAAGGACCGATCTCCAAAATATATAAAGAACTCAAGAAACTTGACATCAAAAGAACAAATAATCCAATAAAAATATTGGGGTATAGACCTAAACAGAGAACTGTCAACAGACAAATCTCAAATGGTTGAAAGACACTTAAGGAATTGCTCAACATCCTTAGCCATCAGAGAAATGCAAATTAAAACAACTCTGAGATTCCATCTTACACCTGTAAGAATGGCCAAGAACAAAAACACTGATGCCAGCTTATGCTGGAGAGGGTGTGGGGAAAAGGGAGCAGTCCCCCATTGGATTTCAGTATGGCAATTTCTCAGAAAATTAGGAAACAACCTTTCTCAAGACCCAGAAATACCACCTTTGGGTATATACCCAAAGGATGCTCAATCATGCCACAAGGATATGTGGTCAACTATGTTCATAGCAGCATTATTTGTAATAGCCAGAACCTGGAAGCAACCTAGATCCCCCTCAACCAAAGAATGGATAAAGAAAATGTGGTACATTTACACTGTAGAATAATACTGAACAGTAAAAATTAATGCTGTCTTGAAACTTGCAGGCAAATAGAAAAATCATATTGAGTGAGGTAACCCAGACACAGAAAAACAAATATAATATGTACTCACTGATAAGTGGCTTTTAGATGTAAAGCACACACACACACACACACACACACACACACACAACGCCAGACTACAGTCTACTACTCCAGAGAACCTAGAAAACAAAGAGGAACTTGAGAGAGACATACACGAATCTACGACATACGTGAATCTACATAGGAAGGTGGAAAAGACAAAATTTCGCCGGGCGGTGGTGGCGCACGCCTTTAATCCCAGCACTCGGGAGGCAGAGGCAGGCGGATCTCTGTGAGTTCGAGACCAGCCTGGTCTACAAGAGCTAGTTCCAGGACAGGCTCCAAAGCCAAGGGAAACCCTGTCTCGAAAAACCAAAAAAAAAAAAAAAAAGATAAAATCTCCTAAGTAATTGGCTAGTTTTGAAAGGCCAAGTTGACTGACAGGTTTAACTTCACTGGATACTTTTCCTCCTTGAGTCTTACTGTATAAACAATGTGCTGCAGAATACAGCTGCTTCCAGTTTAATCCTGGTTCAGACTGAGCCAGTATATATTTCATTGGTTCATCTCCGTGTAATCCAAACAGATGGGATATTTTTCAAAGATAATTTTCCATATCTTGCACATAAGTGCAAAGCTCTCCAATGAAAAGTAAAGACTGTGTAGCTTTTAGCTTTTTTTTTGTCTATGGTTGTTTTTCTTATTATATTGATTCTCATGACTCCAACCTCTGTTGTTTTATTGCCATTTTGTTATTTATCCCAGATTACATTATAATTACAGCTCACTTTCTTGATTCCCAAACCTTAGTATAAACTGAGGCCAGATTCCTTTCAATATTCAAAATAAATTCCAAACCTCCAGTCGATTCCAGCATCCCATGCATTCTGAAATGTTTTCTTCCTCTGCAATATGCTTCCTTAAGACCCTTCAAAACCTCCTACTATGTCTAGTATCTTAGATATCGATTGCTGAGTGACTCAAATTAGTTACAGAAAATGGCATCCTCTAATCATGTAAAAGTTCTGTATGTCAGAGGTTTTTACCTGGTGTGACTGGGGTTTCAGTCTCCAAAGTCTAACCTGTCAGCAGATCTTAATTCCCTTCCAGATTCCAGAGGAAGAATCAACTCACCAGATCACATAGACCCTGGGCAGAATCGAGTTCCTTCCAGCTAATAGAGTTACTGAAGTCCTATGGTGCCTACATCTTAAAGCCTTCAACAGCCTACATTTTAAATCCTTCTTTTGTTTACACTGCCCTGGCCTGGCGGTTGTCTGTCTTGTTTTTAAGCAGTTCATGTGATTATACTGTGGCCTTCATTTCCTCATTCTTGATTTGCATTTGACAGTGGAATCTCGAGAATTTTCGTTCTTCCTTCTCCCCCTCTATCTTCATGGTGGCTGTCCTATAAAGCGGTTACTGCAATGCATTGACACATGTAAATGTTGGTATCCCCCCAATATCTTTCTAGCAGTGTTGTTCTATACTACAGCTTCAGAAAATTGCTCCTTTAAAGAAACCAGAGTTGTAGAAAAGTGTTCCCACTCCCTTCCCTAGCTGGTAGTACCATTCCCATGTAGCACATCAAAGCCAGGAGCCTGAAAACTCTCGGCAACACCTCTTCACAGCAACCTCCCACTTCTGTCCTCAGTACCCACAAAAGTAGACTTTTCTCTAACACTATAACCCAGAATGTGCCCACAAATCTAGACTGAGCTACTAAAGCAGTTTCTAAACTGGCCAATCTCCTGCCTTCTAAGATTATGGGACTTTAGATCTGCCCTCTACCCACTACTGGACAGTCATTCTAAAGTATGTACCTAGTTATTTTTCTCTCCTCATATGCCCCTTAGATGTCCCCATTGCCTGCAGGGTAGACTGTAAAGTTGAAACCTGCAGATTTGCATCCAGTCACTTTCTTGTGCACTTGCTTCCATTTTTCTACAACATCGATACCGAGTCATTGGTCACTCCATCCTTCATGGTCGTATTCAGTTGCTCAACAAATTCCTTGCTTGAAAAAGTATGTCTTCCTTTTCTACATCTGTCACTTCCCCAGGCTGAGTCTTCCAATTCAGGTATCAGCCCAACATTTCTCCAACTAGGAAGCTAAGCCTTTCTCTTCCTTCAGTCTGGCTAATATCTCTCCCATCTTCCCAAGGAACTCCAAGGGCATTTTTATCCTATACTCCTATTGGTGAATTCATAAGCCTGCGACCACATCGTATTTGATTACAAACACCTAAAACTATGACTAAAGTGTAGCACATGCCCTCTCCATTGACATTAATGAGCAAAATTCAAAGAATGAATGAGTGAATGAATCAGTGCAACTTCTCTGACACTTCTCTCAGCTCTGCATTATGCTCTAAGCTGTGTGGCCTAGATAGCAGGTTTCTCTTGTTCTGCAGGAAAAACAGGGTGGGGAAGACTTAAAACCATGAAACCTCCCAGCAGTCTTATTTGGTTCAAATTTCTCTATTGGAACCTCTAAATAGGCCCTGTAGAGTGGGAGGGGTGATCTGTGGTGTCGAATACAAGGATTGCTACCTTTAAGTTTAAGCTAAGCAGTTTTCAAAACTGTGATGGTGATGATGCTGTGTATTAGTAGATGCTCTGGATGAGGGAGCACACTCACTCAGCCAGCGGCCCTAGTACCTGCCTAAGGAATTGTATAAGAACCGAGAGACAGATATTGGCATTCAAGCTGAAGATCAGAAAAATAAAACAGCCAAACCACTAGAGAAGTCTTACCTCTACCAAGACCGGGCAACTGCAGACTAAGCCTCTGCCTTCTCTTTGCCTTATATTCACTTTTATTGCTGGGATTAAAAGCATGTGACTCCCTGATGTGGGAGGTGCTCCTTTCTATATATTGCTTTTATTGTTAATGAATGAAGAAGCTGCTTTAGGCCTATATATATATATATATATATAGAGAGAGAGAGAGAGAGAGAGAGAGTGGAGTCAAGAAGATGCCATGCCATGTAGCCACTGCTGGGAACAGATGAGTTGGAACCTTGCCAGTAAGCCATAGCCACATGGTGATACACAGATTAATAGAAATGGGTTAAATTAAGATGTAAGAGCTAGCCAATAAGAATCTAAAGCTAGAGGAATAGGGCCTGTACGGCAGGCCCTTGGAGAGGGCTTCTGATCTAGCCACCCCCACCGGAGGAGAAGTCGGCCCTTTTGACGCTTTAAGCCCTTGGAGAGGGCATCTGATCTAACCACCCCCACTGGAGGAGAAAGGCCCGTGCAGCAGGCCCATGGATAGGGCTTCCGATATACCCACCCACACCGGAAGAGGAGAAGGGCCCGTACGGTAGGCCCTTGGAGAGGGCTTCTGATCTAGCCACCCCCACCGGAGCAGAA
>JAQHUG010000054.1:597688-613244 GCA_028555095.1 Dicrostonyx torquatus | reverse complement strand
TTTTCGAGACAGGGTTTCTCTATGGCTTTGGAGCCTGTCCTGGAACTAGCTCTTGTAGACCAGGCTGGCCTCGAACTCACAGAGATCTGCCTGCCTCTGCCTCCCGAGTGCTGGGATTAAAGGCGTGTGCCACCACTGCCCGGCCGTCTTTCTTCTTTATTATATCTATGCTGGTTCTTTTTTATTTCTGGTTATTTCTGCATCAATATGCTGGATTTTACCAGTCTTTTCTACTTCCTCATCTTTCTTTACAAAATTTGTGGTCTCGGATTTATCCTTTACTGTGTATTCTTCGGCTACATCACTCCTGCCTTTGAATCAAAAAACACTCCTTGTTTTGATGCCACAGATACTTCACATCGATTATTTATATCACAAAATGTCTTAAAGCTTCTAAAATTCATACACCATGTTTACATAATGAATATGTATTTGGCATCCACAGTGTGCCAGGTGTGAGCTTGGAGGACATGTCAGAAACAGAAGAGCAAACAACAAAAAGCAAGCTCTCTGCTTTCATTTTCTTGGGTGTTTTCCAGGGATTTCAAAGTTCAGTCTGTTCAGACGTAAACTGAAACTGCTCCTTCTACAGTCAGTTCCTTCTTTTGCATTTGAGATCCAAGTAAACGATTCCATCTCTTAGAGATTACAATAGAAATATCAGAGGAAATCTTGACTCCTGTCTTGTCCTTGTCACTCACATAACCAGTATGTCCAGCTATGAGCTTGGTTCGTATCTTCCCAAATCCAGTCCTTTGATTTCAGCTTTATGTGTGTAAGTCAGGATTATCTGAACCAGTTTTGCTTGCCCTTAAAGCAATTATCCACACTACTTCCAAATTCTTCTTCCCAAATCTACACTTTGAGCAAGTTCTTTCATTCTTACAATTCTTTTTTTCATGGCTATATTGTACGAAGAGTTCAGCAATTGCCTCAGTTCATCATATGGGAAACACTGTGGTCTGTTTTCTAGTGCTATATTCCCTAACATTTGTTTTTTATCTTATATAACCCAAATAAACTGTGACTGAATTTTCATAAACTCTTGTCATGTCTCATGTACCCATGCCTTTTTATACAGTCCCTGTACTTAAAATGCTCTTTCCCCTTCTTATCAATCTGGCATGTGATTTACAAAGACTTACTGTAATTTTTTTATCTACTTTATCTTCAACATCTAATCATATGCTATCTTTCTCCCCAATAAGTATGATGCCCAGCAGATGCCAAAAATTAAAGAAAATTCTTATCCCAGATTTTGTTAAAAAAAATAAATTAGTTCATTTTGTTCATCTGAAAAAAGTGATGTTTTATATATAAGGAGAAGAACAACATCAATGATATTAAAAACTTTTCTTTAAAATTAAAATTATCAAATTTATCTTCCCAAGGGATGAGACCCTAATTGGTTATCCAATACCAAGTGGACATCCCTAAAGACATATGCATATAAGAAACACAAATTAATTCAGCAGGTAGTATTCATGTATATATATATACAATATATATATGCATATATTGTATATATATACTATATATATTGTGTGTATATATATCCATATGTGTGTAACACATGTAACAATAATATTAAGACCAAAATAAGGACATAAATTTGAGAGGGAGAGAACTGCAATGGGCTTGGAATTGGAATAGATAAGGAAAAGGAAGGAGAAAATATATAACTTATAATTTAAAATGAATTATATGATTTGTTTTCATTTGAAATATAAAACTAATTTTATAATTCATATTTGAAAATAAAAAATAAAATTGTTGGAAAGATTCTGTAAATATAAAAAATAAAATGTGTTGTATATTTATATATGATATATAATATTTAATAATAAAATTTAATACTTTATTTTTAGCTATTAATTTGTACTTTTTAATTTATATAATTTTTTAGATTCCTTGTTGATTTAATAACATTTAAAAATTTCAGGAGATTTACATTGGAACTAAGGATGTTATATAATTGTTAGTATTACCATCACCAGGTACCCATAGAATCAAATGCGAGAAAAGACTTAGAATAAGAAACTTACTTCAGAATAGATATATGCAAAATAAATATTTGCATAAGATCATACACCCTTAGAACATAAACATCATCCAGAAGATATAACAAGTATTATACCCAGTTCATAATAATGATGTATAGAACAATGAAACTCCAAAGAATAACCTGAAATTTGAATTCTTCCTAGCTAAGTCATTCATCCAACTAATATGAACTGGTTTTTCCACCAGGCATTGCTGCATAACACTGACTTGGTAGAACTTGGTAGGACCAGCCTCCAGTCAGCACCAGGGTAAATAAGAAGACTCACAAATGCGGCCATAGCTTAGGAAAATTTCTGTCTATCTAAGGGTTAGACTATTTCTCTCTGAGGGGAAAAAGGAACATGGATGGTTGTCGATGTTAACTTTCTCTTTACTTCATCGTAAGTAATCTCTCTTTCTTGACAGTCTCTCATTACATGCACACCCAGGCTCACACTCACTCACTCTCTCTCTTTTATGCACTCACTCTCTCATACTTCCCTCGTGCTTCTTCAGCATCTCTCACACTTCTCTCTCTCCACCGCCGCCTTCTCTCAACATCGTCGCTCCTCTATCTTTCTCTTTCTGCATCGCCGCTGCTTCTCTGCTGCCTCTGCTTCCCTTACAGCCAAACTCTGGACATTTGTAAATCACATTTTCAGGGCCCGACCCATTCTCAAAACCCAAGATAAGTCACGTAGTTTCTCTCAGGCTAGGAATGTCACGGTGACCGGCCAGTGAGCAACCATGGCCTTGCACGTAGCTCTGAGTTGGTGAGGGCTCCCAGATCGTAAACAACCGGCTGAACCTCGAGGTTGGGGAGTACGTGCAGAAAGGTCCATTGCTACGGGGAGTTATGTCTAAAGTTGCTTCAAACTCTGACCTTGGGTCAGCAATAAACAGCACCTGGGAGAATGACCTCATGTATTTGTCTCTTGGAGCAACCAGATATTGTCTCCAAGGGCAATCAGCTTGATTTGAATTTGCTATGGAGTCTAAAGTTAGCTGTGTGTATGTAACAGGCTGTCTTTGTGCCTGAGAATCCTACAGGTCAGTCTGAGTAATGTAAAATATCCTAGTGTTATTTCCATTCATCAAAATTATTCAATTAGTAGAACTCTTCCTTCGATCGTCCACAGCTATATGTGTGCCCAGGAGATGGAATATTTTCATGAGATAAACACACAAGCAGTGGGAATACACACAAAACTGTTCTTAGGGAAGACATGAAGTGACTCATGAGAGAAATTACAGACAGAAGTAACTGGTTTTCTCAGTCAGTGACCCCACAGGCTTTCCACGTAGGGCTCCCCACCAGGGAATCATGCGTCTGATGGGTCGACGTGCTGAACACTAATTGTCACCTGCTGTATACTCCCATGGTGGCTCTCAGTAGTTGTACGCAGAAAAGCCTAGATGTATTGACAATAGAGATTTAAATCATGGATCAGGGACCACACAATTAATTGCATATCATTAAAATAAAACTTGGAAGGAAAACTAGACAAAATTTTTATTTTTGTAAGATTCACAGTGGCATAGAGTTTGATTCATCAAACATTAAGTATTCTACAATTTTGGACTAAACATCTTTTTAATACTGGTATGAACAGAGCATGAATCACTTTGAGATACACATTATCACTTTTCAACCATTTTATGATAACAGAAGCATCACTAATCATTGCATGAAGAAGGAATGAGTTGATAAGTAACACTAACAAGTACCCACATGTTGGAGCCTTAGACTGTATATGATTTTCTCTTTTTTGCATTTTCAAACATAGAGGCCATGCCAAGACATTTGCGCTAGTATGTTCCTAGCCAGCTCAATCTTTGGCCCTCGTGTTTCATGAAACTCCACATATCTTTAGCACCTGACTTCCTCTTGTTCCCCATTTCAGCAGGCAGGAAGGAGACTATAGACTTATCAAAAGTGGCAAACGTGGCTTCTGCACATGCCCCGTTGGCTAAACATCTATCACGTGGTTGCACAGAGGGCAAGAGTTGAATTATAGTCTGGAGGATTGCCCACAAAGCAATGGAAGAATTGTATGGTGCTGACTGGCTAGCCTCTGTGGAAGAGCTTTCCAAACCTTCTCAGCAGAAGGAAGTTGGGCATGTGAGCAACAGGCTGGACTCTTAGATCCTAGGGGGTGCCATTTCCTTGCCAGGTCTCCATGTCCTGGTTGGGTTGGTGAGAAACTGAGGTAATTCTTTGGGCTTACACCAGGATCCAGGACGTGTCGTTAAGTAATTCTCTTTATCAAATGCTAATCATTAGCTATGAGAATTGGCAGAAAATTGAAGCTACTTAGGAGGAAAAAGTATTGAGAAACCAAATTGTTTCATCAAAAGCACCATGCACTATATAAATTTAATTTTTGTATAAAGAGTATTTTTAATAAAGTCTGCCTGGGTTTCTGTAAGGCTTAACCTGAGGTCTGAGCAACAAGATTGGAATGTGTGATATAAGCCATGCCACTGTATGAACAGTTATGACTCAGGAGCCGTGATGGGATTATCTATATCTCTATATCTCATAAATAATTATTTAGGCACATATGTCAAGTTGAAAGGCACAACATGTCCCCCTATTCTAATCTAGCAATCTCTTAACTGAAAGTCAATAAGGTGAGGTCAAATTATCTTCTTTCTTCAGGTGAAACTGAATTTGAAAACCTAGTTTGGGAGGAGGCAGTTCAAATTAGCTGCCAAGACATGCTAAGCTTTTGCCACTTGGTCCCCAGAACTCAGCCTTTCCCCTGCTGCTCTGGTCCTATTAGAGACTTTACCTATCATCTTAGTGTTGTTTCTGAGTATTGCTGAAGAGTGGGTAAGAAGGTGAGATGCCCAAATCCAAACAGGGGCTTCCTGATGCTCCCTGAAGAGCAGACTAAAGCAGAGCAGTGTTTGGAAGCCATTCCTTCTCACCCTGCCTCAGATAGGGCAGCCATTCTCATCAAACTCTACATGCCCAATGACGAAAGTACAGGATCTGTGCAAGCAGTTCTGGGTGCTGGCAAGTTACTGTTTTCAGATAGTCACACAAAGGTAATACTGAGGTCCCCCAAACAACGGAACAATTAAGAAGGAAGAGAAGAGTAGTGGGCCAAACAACCCAGACGTAGAATATGGGGAAACTAATTAAAAATGTGTAGGACAAGGTCTGTAGAGATGGCTCAACAAGAAAGAACATGTACTGCTTTACAGAGGACCCTGGTTATGTTCTCAGACAGGTCACAGCCACTACAGCCATAAGGGATCTGACACCTAGACCCTCCCCATATTCCTAGACTAACACAAAATGAAACATTTTTTTAAAAAAAATTAAAGTATATACTACAAATATTTGAAAAATAGATAGACCTATAAACTATACACTTGTAATTCACCATGCCTGCACTACAGGCTACGCAATGTGGTACAGTTTGCAAGTCAGGCAAGGGGCTGGATGGAGATTGAAACACACACAGAGAGAGAGAGAAACAGACAGACAGAGATAGACAGAGACACGGGTCATCCCTGATTTCCCCAAGAATGCTAACTTTATTGTGTTCCAGGGCAGCTTATATAGTGCCTTCCCTGACCAATGCCCACATCCTAGCTCTCGGGATCCTTCAGCTGCAAGCCACCAGAAGCCACTCCCCTGTCTCATGCTCTGAGCAGCTGCAAACACAGGAAAACAAATTGTTTTGCTCAGAGCAGCTGCAAGCATAACAAGTTGTTTACTCCATCAGACAAGGGGGCCACAGGAAATTCAGGGTCTGGGAGTCCACAGTCCCCAACATACACTTACCTTGATCTTTGTAATTTTAAAAGCAAGCATAACATTGGAAAGGTCTTTATAAGGATAACACCCATTAAATAAAATGTACTGAAGATTCTTTCAGTTCAAAGGGCAGTATTGTATTCAGTATTGACAAGCAAAAACAAGAAGTGCAAAAAGCTAAAAGTCCGCAATACACTGTTTTTGAAGATAAAATGATAGAATAGTTAGAGAGTTGAAAGAGCATATGTATGCTTTGAAACACCAAGTTTGAGCTGGAATGTTTTCTATGTGACTTGGAAGACCTTGACCATGGTCACCTTGTCTAGCCTCCTGTCCTTTAAGATGAGAACATCTTCATATGGATATCCTCTTAGAATACACCAAAACATGTCTGTCCTGTGATAACCAATCAAACGTACGGTTCCCCCACTCCCTGGGAAATGAATTGAAACAGAAACCCTGGAAAAAATAAATTAATATGAACTTGTTTGGAATGGAAAGAGGTGACTTCGTCTGCCCTTCTTCCCACTAAACAGTCTTTTTATACCCTGAAGAGTCTACCATGGAACAAATAATCTTAAATTGCATCAATTTTCCCCGTGACTTCCTGTAAATGTAATACTAGAATAAGTCCTATGTCTGACAGTGTCCAAACCAGGAAATCATGTAAAATCATTATAAGTATGTACCTAAATGATTGAGAATAATTTCTCACAATCTTTCAGCTAAAATTCAAACCTCAGCTGTGTTCTCCATGGTTATACTTAAGGATGAACTGCCCCAAATATTTTCTGAAGTGTGTATCGTTTTAATGTGTTAGACATCCTAATTCTTTATAAATATTTATTTTTACAGCTTTTACAACTGGGACAGTCATATTGCTGTTTGCAATTCAAGTCCAAATTATCAAGTGATTGCTGACAACCCTGAAGGCTTACTTTTTAAATATAAAAGAGACAGAAAAATTCTCAATGTTGACCCAAAGGTAATTATAACTTATCTGTTTCTTCAAAATGTGTTGTGTTTCTACTTAGTCAAAAAATTTAAATGTCTGACACCCTTATGGCTTGGGAGTTTTGTATGCTTGTTTTGTATCTTAGAAATGAATAATTGCTTTGAAACATGAGCATTCAAAAATCAAGAAGAGACAAGGAGAGAAGAGAAATGGAATGGGGGAGGGAAGAAAGGAAAGAAAGGAAGAAGAGAGGGAAGAAGAGGGGAAGGGAAGAAGGTAGGCATTCCTCCAAAGTTTGCTTGGTAGATTATGAGAAGAAACAGTTTATGTGGGAAGGAAGTAGAAGTTCCACTTTAGTCCCTAATAAGCATGGTTAGAGAGGATGGATAGTCTACTAACATGATCACTAGGAGACTAGTCTTTTCATTGAAAGCATTAGTAGGGGGAGATTCTTACCTTGTTTTTGTACCTATCTGGTGCTTTAAAAGAAAATACCCCCAAAGGGAATGGCACTATTAGGAGGTGTGACTTTGTTGGAGGAAGTGTGTCACTGTGGAGGCGGGCTTTAGGGTTTCATATATGCTCAAGCCACACTCAATGTCCCAGATCACTTCTTGTTGCCTGGACAAGCTATAGAACTCAACTACCTTTCCCGCACCATGCCTGCCTGCGTGCTACCATGTCACACCATGGAGGTAATGGACTAAACCTGGCAATATGGTTTTTATCTATAATCTCAGCAACTTGGAGACTCAGGCAGACGATTGCTATGAACTGAGATCAGCTTGAGGTACACGGTGAGTTCTAGAGCAGCCTTGGCCAGAGAGAGACCCTGACATATGGCAAGCAACAATTAAAAAACAAATACACCTCTTAATGTACTTCTAAGTGTTACTTTAGAACATGTTTCACTAAAATATTTAAAGGCATGTCCTTTGGTACTTTGAATTTTATCAAGGGCAAATATTTACATCTTATATATTTTCAAAAGTTAAAATTGCTTCAAGAATTTTGAACATCACTCAATAATTATGGATAAAAGTTAAACCCTTGAGTAACATTGTATTATGCTGGGGTTGTTTGAGTGTTTATTAACTCTCATTAATAACTTTTTGCCTTTGTTTTTTTACTTGGGTTTGGTGGTGATGTTGGTCATTCATGTGACAGTCTAAAATTCAAAGACAAAGGAAACAATGTTGCAGAATGCAAAACATAAGAATTGTGTGATATACATGTGATACAGGGAAAGATACACCAAAAGCTAAGTATAGGCAGGCTATTGGATTCTAAATCTTTTTCTAAAGGTTTTAGAGATACAAAGTTAAAAACTCACTTCACATTCCCTTAATACAGATTCTGTCATATGCAAAATGCTCAGTAGCTAAGGGTCCAAAGAATGACTGAATGAAACTGTAAAAGAAATAGCGTTGGTTGTGTTCACATTCAAATGGAAGAGCAGATCCAGCTGAACGGAAGCTGTTTCTTTCAGCATGTTAATCTAGACAGTGGTACCCAAGGTTGGAGCTTGGGTGTGAGCTGTCCTGGAGCCCAGATGGTCTCCAGGCATAGGCAAAACAGACCACTGGAGAGACATGAAAATATACAAAAGTTGTGATCTTGCTGCCTTCGAAGGAAATTTCCCAAAAGTTTTTGCATGTATGTTTTCTCATGTTCCATGGCTCATGTGTAGCTGGATGTGGACTGAAAGTCTTGGCAGTGTCCTACTTTTTTTAGGTCCCCATGTACCTAACTGGAAACATGGGTTCTGGGACTATGAAAGGAGACATTGAATGCATAGCTAAGGAGCTTCTATCCAGTGCTATGCCCTGTAGAGGAAATGCTACTCCTTTCTTTATCACAAATGAGGAAATGAAAATTCTGTTGGGCCACATTTATGAGGAATCTCTGAGAAGAATGAGTTCAGTAAAAGGCCTTCCCTCTAGCAGCACGTCCTGTGTAAAATGTCAGCATGGGAGTAGACGGTGTTAGTACAGAAAGCCGAATAGAGAGCACTAACAGAGGGCTTTCCTCTGGAAGTTAAGGTGCATATATAAGAAAAACCTCAAGTTATTAACAAATATGCTATGATTTGTGAAAAAGGTGTGCAAATAAGTTTGAACAACATAATATTTGACTTATTTGATCTATATTGGGGCTCTGTTCTAATTAATGGTATACTTTAAGGATATATGTCATGAAAGGAGTTTCATGGACCCTTAGGAATTGATGCAAACAATTACCCGAACATGTTTTACAAAATCTCTCTATTTCCAAAATCATGAGATTTCACAAGCTTCATCAACAATGCATGAAATAGTTCCTCAATTTTTTAGAAAAAAAATTTAATCTAAAGGAGAAGGTTTCTAAATCTTGGAGAAAGAACAAGTTCATAATTAGTGAGAGTCAAGAATGAGTCAGGGAGACAGCTGTTGATACCTGAAAAATCTCTTACTTTTGAAAATTTGAACTGCGATTAATTTTATCTGTTTGATCTCCAAAAAGATAAAATTAATGTCAGACTTTCTAGAAAGAAAACCTAGCTTAACCTCAAGAGACAAACTGGTAAGCCACTACTCACTCAACCACATAGCCTTGACAGACGCGCGTCGTCCTCCTGTTGTTGACAGAGACAGAAGTGAAGGCTTTGTGTTTGTTGTTCCATTTGTTTTACTCTCGAATCTCTGAAATACACCAGCTTCATGCTCGGACTCGGGCTCAGCTGAGCCCGAGAAAAATGGACTTCATGACTCCATGCTTGCCAATGTCCCACAATTCAGGAACCTTTGTCCTGGAAAAGCAGTAACGTAAGAGATATGGCACTCTCTTCCCAAGTGTAAGTAGAATAACTCAGATTTGAATTTTTATAGTCTAGGCATTAAATTAGCATGTGTGTCCCCTGCCCAATTTGTATTCACCATTACAAGGGCCCCAATGTTTTGTATTTCATGAGTCCTGAATATAACACTTCCAGAAAACTAAGAAATACAATAAAGTACATGTTTTTTTAAGTACATGTTTTAATAGCTACAAATTATAGGAATCACATTTCTATAATTAGTGTTTCTCATAATCATTTTTCTTCCAATTTCTTAAAAATGAACAACCTGTAATTCAGACAGGCCAGGGGCCGCGAAGCCCTGTGAGGACAGGGCTCATCCCTCCTATTCTTTTCCTTTGGGTAATTCCAAAACACTTGATGCCTCAAATTAAAGAGGTCACGATCAAGAAAAGGTAGAAACAGTGGTAAACAGGATGTGTTTCCTTTGCACAACAGATGGAGCCTCATTGATTCTGAAGCTTAGTTCCCACAAAACAGTTGTTTGTGAATGGAAGCAGTCAGAAAAGGAAACTTGTGCAGGTCTTAGAACAAGTAATATGAGTTCATGGGTTAAGAAATTCCAAATGCAGTTAAGAGTTTGGTTGCACTGAAAACAAGACCACTGGCTTTAACCTCCCTGCAGCTGTATAACATCTGGAACAAATAAGACAAGTTTCTATTTTTGAGTGAAGAATGCTTGTCTGAGTGATTCACACCCACCCAAATGTTTCCAGTGTGTTATCTTAGAGGGGCTGAGTGGAAGCGCCTTGCACTCCGTCCTCCGCATTATCTGAACAAATGAGACGGGGGAGGAGGCATTTTTTTCTTTTTCTTTTAAAAGCTACTAGCAGAAGACAGTTTGCTTTAGAGTCTTAACAGGGTACACAAAAACAAGCATGTTCCACCAAGGAGATAAGGCAGACGAGGCTGGAGAGTTATAACAGGGGGGCGGGATTCTTCGCCACACTAGTTCCCCACATACACATGCTCTGCCCTGTCACAGCAACGGAAGTAGCTCATGAGAGGCCATCACTTCAAAAACTATTTAATTAGTGGGTACCCAAAGGGTTGGAGAGACAGCTCAACCAGTAAAATGCTTGCCGTGAAAACATGAAGACCCCAGTTCAGATCCCTGGCACCTACAGAAATAGCCAGGAATGTCTGTGCCAGACTGTAATTCTAGAGCTTGGGGTGATCTCTCTGGCCGGCCAGCATGAGTTCCCAAGATCCAGGTTCAAGGAGAGATCCTGGCTCAAAACAACATGATGTAGAGCAAATGAGAAAGACAGACTTGTGATAGCATCCTCTCACTTCTACATACATGTACCCTCATCACCCACTCACACGTAGATGAACATGTACAGCCATGCACAGTGCACATATGCAAAGTATTTATTAAGTATTCGCTGAGTAAATGAATGATTCCTTTCAGAAGAAGGTCCTGATAAAGTGGTAAGGAATCTGATGACCTATGCTGCTGATGCTGGATGTAGCAGAGAGAGTTTAAACTAGTATAGCCACCAATTCCACGAGTCAAAAATAACTTCAAGAGTTCTCATCGGAGAGGACGCAGGGTGAGGGTGGAATCTTTATTTCTGTCTATACTTTCAGGTTCCTTTTTGTCCCCCGAAGTCAAAGAAATATATAATTTTGGTGTTCTCCATGAGAATATCAAGTTAGAATGTAGTTTTGACTTTTAAACACACTCAGACAGCTTGTGTGCATATTTAAGATGGCATGATTAACAGGAAAGACAATCAATGACACTCAAAATTTGATAATTATGAGGCACTAACGGGGAGAGAAGGACGAGAAAGATGTCAACCTCTGTCCTCTGTTTGTGCATGTTTTTCGTCTCCGTTGTCTTGTCTTTTATTTTATTTGGAGGAAACAAGCATGTGAGCACACTCTGTCAGTTAGTCACGTGAAAGACTTGACTCACACATTGAGCTTCCGCCTTGATAGTTCACAGGAAGAACGGAGAACCTTCCATCTCGGGGCCTGAAGCTGGTGGACAGAGTGGTGAGGGGGCATGAGGAAGTGTCGGGTTAGAGTGAGGGAGGAGCATGGTTAGAGATTGAAGTTGCCCAGTGGGAGGGGGAAGGCAGACCAAGGATGTGAATAGTTCGATGTGCTACTGCTTCACCTGGGTCGGTACAGTGCGGATCGGATCGAGCCGGGCTTGAGAGCAGAGGACTGATGGGGACCTTGCTCGGCTCTTGATAGGAAACAGAGAAATAGGGCAAAGTTTGTGCAAGGAAATAGCAGGATTGAAGCCCTGTGTAGGGTGTATAGAGGGCATAGAACAGAGCACCATGGGAGGAAAGTCACAGCAGCTCAGCGTGCCCTGAATACACATGAAGAGCCAGGAGGCTCTGAGGTGGGGTTCTGTTCGGGGAGCAGACTGTGGGTTGATGCCTTCAGTTCTCCAACTAGATTGATCTTCGACACAAAGAGACATCGGAGAGAATGTGTATATCCCTAAGGAAGTTTTCAGAAGCTCTCACCTCACCCAGTCCTCCGAAAAGAATCATGAGCTGGAGCCTAGTTTGGTTATAGCTGAACACAAAGTGACTTTGATAACAAAACAAGCAATGCAACCGTCGTATTGAAAGGACTCAGGGTCACGTGGATTCTGTTCAGTGTAAGGTTCTGGTGTAAGTAAGCATTCGTGGTGTTACACTGTCAACCATTTGGGGACCGTTGCACGTGAGATATGCACCTTGCATTGCTTTAGCAGGCTGCCTATCTGGTTTCTTCCTGTGTCAGGGCCCCTCCTCCTCCGAAGACTGATCCCAACCGTGTATCCCTAACAAGGAGCTGCCTTCCACAACAATGTCTCCCTAGCTGTTGTTTAGCCGTCTGTGCATAAAGGAACCACGTTCCTTCCCCTGGAACAGATTTTAAGTCAGCAGTCTTGATTTAAAGCGTCTTAGTTCACAGTTTAATTCTTAAAATTACATGAAGAGACAAAAAGTGCGGTTCAGGTTCCAAGACTCTGAAAAACTCTCACAAGAATAAACGTTCGTGATGTTTCTGGCTGGGAAATGGCCAGTTTTTCCTTATTCGCTTGGGCCATTGTAAGACAGGTGAAAGAGTTGTAGGGTAACCTTTATTCCTTTATTCTCAGGAACTTCTGTATGACGTCCATCTGCCCAGTGGATCACATGGAACAAAACTTACAAATCATAAACTGTAAAGAGCAAAGTAGGAATGTTTTCTGGCTGTTTTCACCTTTGCACTGCCAGTGCTAGCCGTTATGGCTATATGTGGTGGGTGCTCAATGACATCTGCAGAGTGAATACACAGAATATCAAATATTTGCTAGAGAAATGAAGAATGGGGCCAAAAATAACCTCAGAAACTTTTGAGGTTAACTTGGAAATTCTTTAGGCTCTCAAGCACTAGAAGCATGTAAAGCTAAAATCTGTAACTGAAAACTACCACAAATGTTGACATGGCTTGCTTCTCTCCCCTTGGTGCGTACGTTAATTCTGAGCCTCGAAATACTGACCCTAGGTATCCAGGGCAGTGGCTGTGGGCAGGTGCATGAGTGAATGAGCCTGGCAACCATTTTACTAATTTTAGATAATTGTCTAGATGTATTTATGTAATACATAAATATTATGTATTTTAGCATATATTAATATATATAGTCAAATTCTTTTTCTGTGAGCAACAGAACACTAGATAAATAAGTTTTTACATTAAATAAATGTGTCAAGTGAAAGCACCTGTCCTTAGGTTTTTTTTTGCTGACTTTTTAAATTTAATTTAGATGACAATTTCATTAGTTCTTATGTCTCTCTCCTAAGCTCCAGAAAATACCACCCAAGTGCTTTTTGCCATTAGTAGGAAAGGTGTTAATTGCCTTCATCACCCTGCCTCCAGCCTCTGAATTCATTGACTCTGATTTCCCTTGGCACCCAGACTTAAAATCACAGCCCTTCACTGGCTTGAAACTGCCGCTCTCTAGATGGAAGCCTTCGGCATTCCTACACCCTCTAGGCAGATGGTTCTAGTTGAATTTCTTGGAGCTTTAATCCCCCTGGGGAACATCCTCAGTTGGACAATCTGTCTTTTTACAAGAGCCAGGTGCATTTCCTTCTGATCACTCAAAACAAGAACCAAAAGCAAGATGCTGAACAGAAGATTAAATGGCACCACAATTTCTTCAGTCTTTAAAAATTTCTCCTCAATCTCCACTGCAACGCTGGCTTACCCTGGGCCAGTAGAGCAAGGGACGCTCATCAAACCAGCAGCTCCGTCCTTGGGCCTTTAGCTTTTCCTCAAGAGGCTGCCTGTTAAACACTGCTTTTTAACTATGGCCCAGTCACAGTTATTAAGTGAACCTGAGGTGTTGCCAACTTTTTGGGTTTGCTGCCTAAATTACTGAATATTTGGTTGATTATAGCCCTAAAGCAGCCACATACTAAGTAGCTTTTAAACATTTTCTCCCTTGGGCAATCACCTGGTATATCTGAACTGAAAGTCCACCACATATAAATTAGTATTTACTCAACTAACTACTACTAAAATCAATTGCCTTAAGGAATCCATTAAAAATTACATAATAGATCTTGGCTTTTATGAATTAAAACTCCTAAAACTTAAGTGCCATGTCCTCCTCTTGACCTGGAAAGCTGATTTTAATTCTATATGCAGTATTTATGGAACAAGCCCTAGAAATAAGCACAAGTTGCTAGGTGTCCAAGACATGAACTCATATGTGAAGTATAACACAAAAAAAGGCAAACTGGGGAAAAGAAAAAGTCAAATCTATTATGTTGAATTATTACATAGTTTTTAATTTTAGTAATAATAATAATAATAATGTTAACTTTGTACTATCCAGGTGGAATATCATTAATGATAGTCATTGTGCATAGCCCAATAAGAAGTCAGAAAAGTTTCTAGTTGTCTTTCTCATTACAAAAGTGGCACTTTCACACATGATGCCCAAGGATAGTAGAACCAGTAGGACCCAGGGAAGCAGGATGCAGAGATCTGGGGACAAAAACTTTACTTCCATTACTTGCTCCCTTTTCACAAAATACACTATCATATTCTAGGAGCAAAAGGAAGAGTCCAAAGTTAGTTTTGTACCAAGAAGTAAACTGAGTTGAACAAAATAAGCATTTCTTCTATACTCAAAAAGATCTGATTTCTTTTTAAAAATAACTTCTTCTGATTTTAAAGAAAATAACTTGTGTTTAAATATTAACATCTTTAACATTTTCACTAAGGTATTAGGGTGTGCATTCTGATGCCTGAAACTGATCCTCTTTAAATTCCCTTCCACCCCAGTTAATCCTCCTTCCTATAGCTCTCTTTCTACAAGCGTGACTATTTTATTTTTGTTGTTGATGCTGTTGTTGTTCTATTTAGTTTTGGTTTTGTAGAGATTGAGTTTGACTTGGATCATCTATGACATTATGGGTGAGGCACTCTCCATTGGAGCCTGGTAGACTCCTCAGTGAATGAACAGTTTTACCTCAGGATCCATCAGTAGCCAAAAGTTCAACAGGGAGAAGAAGGGCACCATAAGATGCTTCCTGATCCATGATAACACGCTGACAGGCCCAGGATTGTATAGGCCTATTGTCGGTAGCCACAGCTGCTGTGAAATCATAATCAATTGCCCATGCTATGCCCAAAAGACAGCACTTCAATCCTTCTTTCTTTATTCTTGTCTTGAATTCTTCCTAACTCCTCTTCTGCAATGGCCCCTGTGATTAAAGAGTGATGTGGGAATTCCCCTCTATATGCTGTGAATAAAGAAACTGCCTCAGCCAGTTGATAGGGCAAAATATAAGTATGTGGGGAAAACTAAACTGAATGCTGGGAGAAAGGAGGCAGAGTCGGAGAAAGGAATGGCCCAGCAGAGATAGACACTGGAACATTAGCTAGTAAGCCACAGCCATGTGATGATACACAGATTAATAGAAATGGGTCAAATTAATATTTA
>JAQHUG010000054.1:580305-593061 GCA_028555095.1 Dicrostonyx torquatus | reverse complement strand
GCTACTTCCCACTTTTTCTTCTCTCAGGTTCAGTGTGGTTAGATTTATATTTAGGTATTTAATCCATCTGGACTTTATTTTTGTGCATGAGGATAGATATAAACCTATTTGTATTCTTCTACATGTTGGCATTCAATACTGAACATTTTAAAGATGTTTCTTGACCATTTGCATTCCTTCTTCTGAGAATTGTGTGTTCAGAACAATGGCTCATTTTTTAGTTGTGTTATTTTATTGTTGTTTGGGTTTTTGAGCTCTTTAAATATTCAAGTGTTCTCTTCAAGGTGTAGCTTGCAAAACTTTTCTACCTGCTAATGGGTTATCTCTTTACTCCACTTTCTTGTCAATCTTTGGCCAAAGACCTTATTTCAAATGAAAATAAAATATCATAAATAAATCCCTTGATCAGGTACAGAGTTATGACAAATGTAAGACCAACTCCTGAAACTCTGTCTTCAGAGTTTTTTGTTGTTGGGGTCACTTTTATTTGTCCTTTTACTGTTATTGGAATTGAACATTTCTTTCACACGGGTGTTAGTTTACTATATTTCTGCTTCTTTAGTTATCTTATGTATAGTAACACACTACAGATTAGATATCTGTCTTTTACCCTTCGTGGTATGCAAAAGCTTAATGTATTACTGATGTCTCTCCTTGAGGTTTCTTTTCCCACTGTTTATATTAAAACTTTTCATTCTAAGATGGGGAATCATTTACTTTTGCTTTATTTCAGTTTTGAGACTCACTTTTTACATTTAAATATGTAATTCTTGTAGGGGTGGGGCAAGGATGGCATCTCTTGGTCCTGTCAATGATGAATGTTCAGCATTTATTGCCCTTCCCAGTATTTTGAATTTTGTTTTATATTTATACTCATCTTGGGATTCTGTCACTCTTGGGACCTAACAATGACTACAGTAAAGTTTTTGTTTTAGCAGCTTCTTATAGGGCTACAAGTGTGAAGATAGAGCTTATTAGGTGCTGACCTTTCTCCACTAGCTGCTTTGCATACTGTGATTGCTATGTATACATGGTTGCTTTTAGCACTCTTGAGATCTGTTCTTAAAGAATGGTGTCCCAAGGGACATAGAATCATGATCCCTGTGAAAATAGAAAATGAATATGTGTGATAGATTTTTAACTGATGGGTTAGTAAAGAAACCAGTAAGATGTTTCTACTGGTCCAAAGGGGCATTAAAAAAGAAATCACTCAAGTGAGAGACATTGGAACACTCAGCTCTAAACAAGATGTCTCCATCAAATCCCTTCCCTCAGTACTTAGGGAACTCTGTAGAAGAGGAGGCAAAAAATGGTGCATGAGCCAGAAAGGTCAGAGGGACACCAAGAATACATATCCCTATATCAGCAGGATTAAAACACATATGAACCCCCAGAGCCTAAGGCAGCAGGCAGAGGCTTGCATGGTGCTACACCAGGTCCTTGGCATGTATATTATGGAGAGGAACCAAGAGGAGTAGAGGGCAGGAAAATGGTTTTAAAATTTTTTGAAGGAAAAAAAAAATCTATTTTCAATAAAAGGGGGAAAGGAATAAAAGAAGAAATGACTTAACAGTAATAAGAAATTCCAATGTACAATTATGGATAAGTGCAGCATCAAAACCAATGCAAAAATTTTGAACTGAACACAAGTCTTTCACACTGACATATAAATTATTTGAATTATTTTTAGGTTTACAAAATTTACATAATTGTTATTGCCATGTGGACTAAGGATGAAAAATAAATATGTTTAATCTAGAGACTCATAATTTTATTTTTTGCCCATCCCAAAGTTTCTTGTGGTTTTCTTCAATAGGATCCTTCACTCCTTTTATCGTAGTAATTCCACAAAAGACTATTTGATTATTAAATAAAGCTGACTCCATCGATTCCCCACCATTCCTCACTCAGGCACAAAAGTGCTACTTAACAGTTCAAACATGACAGCTGCTCACAAACTCCAAGCTGAATAACTTTTTACTTCTTGTTGTTATATTTGAGACAGGGTTTCTCTGTGTAGCCCTGAATGTCCAGGAACTTACTATGTACAACAGGCTGGCCTCAAATTCCTGGAGATCTGCCTGTCCTTGCCTCATAAGTGCTAGGATTAAAGGCATGAGCCATCGCAATCCATATATTGAAGTCTTGTGACTTTGAACAAATAAGATATTATTTTTTGGAAATTTGAATAAGGAATCTCAAGTTGTGGTCTTGAAACTGTGGTTCTTGTCTTGATGGAAGGAAACCAAGACCAAAAAACTCTCTGCATGTGATTCTACCTACAAGTGCTACACATTGAGGTAAATCTCTCTCCATTTGAGGTCTCCAAAATATCTCTAGATTACTTAGACATATTTTTGGGTCCTTGAAGCCAAAGTCCAGATCAACTGCCAGAAAGAGCTCTGAGGTTTGGTCTCCTTAGAAAACAAACAAAGAAACAAATAAAATATCTAAATATGGTTTAAGAGCATTGTTTTCAAATGTGACTTTCAAGCCAAAGTCTTGGATTTGTAATTGGTTCAATTACAAACTCCTTTGTAAAAATAATGTCTTTATCTCATTGATGCTATAATAATTACTAAATGGCCTTTGAAAGGAATGGAATTTAATGGAAACTTCTGAAGCCAAAGTATTAAAGGAGAGCCAGGTATCATTGTAAATGATTAATTTCACTTTATGAGAGTCGAATATAGTCCTGATGTCACGGGACATTAACACTATGTACTTTGGAGGACAAGGCAGAAGGGTTTCAAGTCAAGGCCTGCCTGGGCTACAGAGCAAGGATTCAAGGATATCCTGGGGAACTGAAGCAGACTCTGGCTCAGACATGGATACAGATAGATTCAGATAGAGATATTGACAGAGACAGGGATTTTTGGAAGGTTACAGGGAGGACGTCAGGGCTATAGGTCACTGGGAGAGCCTTGCATGGCCAAAGCTGGAGATTCAATCCCTAAGACCCTAGAAGACAACAGCAACAATACTCAAGAAAGGAAAGACAGAAGGGAGGGAGGGAGGAATGAAGGAAGGAAGATTACAATCTATTAGATTTCTAAATGTTATGGACATTTTAGGAGCGGAAACGTGTTTTCTTATGTATCCAGAAAGCAGAGGATTGCATTATCATCAACAATATTGCAGGTAAATTGTGCAAGATTTCCAACACTAGTTTGTTCACTTCCCTGTGCTGGGTCTGCATTGGCCACCACTTGCCACCCTTCCCTTAGACATAAAGACTCCTGGAGTTCTTAGTCTGTCCTTGAGCTGTCTCCACTATCTAGCCCATGGCAGCTCAGCTTTTCAGCGCCCATGCAGAAGGCGCTGGGGATAATGCCTTTCCATGACTTTCTGAGAATCCTCTTCCTTGCTGAAGAGATCTCAGGGAAGTATCAAAGACAATACTGCAGATGACAGGATGGGAAATGATTGTGGCTGAATTAGGACTAGCAGTTTTACAAGGTAAGTAGCCTGGGATGAGAAATTTTATTTTAAAAAAATTCTACAAGGGGTATATCTGATTCAAAATATAAAAGAAAATAATTTTATTAAGCAAAAAGTTTTGATATCCTGACACGTACTTGTTAACGCCAAGTAAAGAAATATGATGCCTGCGCCAAGGCTTCAACCGCCATGTGTTTTAAACAATAGATCAAATTGTAACTGATAACGTGATGCTGTTATTGCCCAAGATTATTGGGCAGGTGCCAGTAGAGCTGTATTAAATACAGGCAAACCCCGGGGGTGGGAGTGTGGTTATCACCAGAGCTGCAATCAGTGTTTCCCCTGCGGATCAAAGCAGATAAAGGAATGAGAACCGTGAGAAAGCTGTGGAGATTCCCCACAAACCCTTGGATGCTCCTAGAGATTGACCCCAGCAGCATCATACGAAAACTGTGGAGATTCCCCGCAAACCCTTGGATGCTCTCAGAGATTGACCCCAGCAGCATCATACTGTACACATTTGCCAAGTCAGGGCAGGGCTAGTGATGAGCACCTCTTCCGGTTTGCACGAGCCCTCTGGTTGGAGTTTATTTTTCACAGCATTTTTCAAAATACAAGACTAAATCTTTGGGTGGGTTTCTCACAGGGTCCTCAGGGAAGTTTTAAATATGGTTTCAAGTATAAAAGATCTCCTGAAGATTTTATTCATTTTTTCCCCTCTACTTAGGATCCAATTGTAAAATGGTACAATTAATATTAATAATAACAATAATAGCAATAATAATAATAGTAAACAGTATTGTCAGAGGTCATTTAGATATTGGATAAAGAGTAGAGTGTCAGAGAAATACTAAGTTAACTATTTAAGCAACCATTGTAATTAATGAAATATTTGTTAAACAGAATTTGCAGTCTTATAGAGCCTTAGCTAGTTACAATTGAGGGATTGTTTTATTTTTATTTTTATTTTTTTCTAAATGACGCAGGAAATAACAAGTTCCACAAAAACAAAAATAATTATCATCAGAGTGTCTTTTCTGTGTAACGAAATCACACAGATTTTTAAATACCTCTTTGATATAATCAGCAAAAGAAAGAATGACTAAGCCAGGAAAGCAGGCCCATCAAGTTTGGGCAAACTGCTATCCTCCAGAAATAGGAAGAAAGTGTTTGTGCACACAAAAAGCTAAAGGGCTCTCCCTACATCGTCTCCATCAGCACGGAGAGGCACAGCAGTCAATAATCAGATCTCAGCATTGACAGAGATCAGAGGCAAATATGTACAAAAGCACCAGGCCCTATGTAGAGCTACCATCATTCCTAGTAAAAAAGTCAAGATTTACAACCTTAAAACAGGCAAGCAAACAATGAGAACACAGTCTTAAAAATCTGGATTCCCTATTTTATCTAGGACAGAGGAGAACTAACTCTTCATTCCATCATAGTGTTTACAGAGATCACCAAGATAAACTGTCAAAATGATATCCTTGTCACCAGTGAAAGAGAATTTACCAGTCATAAAATTTTCAAAGACAAAAACAATGTCACAAAAGTGGTTACAAGTAGGTCAGTATAGAAAAAACTAAATTACCAGGTTAATTAGCCTTTCAGTTGCCCCTGGAGACTCACCTCTGGGAGCCAAGAAGAGTTGGAATACAGCCCTCGCAGAAGCACAGGCTACCCAGTCATTAGAGGAACCTACTGGGTATTAGTAATGTCTGCAATGTTTACAAAATGGCCTTCTGGAAAGGGTGTAGCCATAACTCCCAGACAGATGCAAAGCAAATGTTCCAAAAGGTTTACTTCATTTGTCGATTATAGAGGAAACCAGAATGATACAACATGAAAATTCAAAGAGCAGAAATATGCATACAGGAAATAAGGAGAATTGAGTTAAATAGATGCAATTATTTCCCTCTGCATAATGCTAGCTGCATCCCACTGTAGAAAAGAATATATTTTACATTAACAGAAGTTTTCTATAATTCAAATATTATAAAATCACATAACATCAGAGCGAGACTAGCAGAAATGATTATGAGCGAACCATCAGAAACACCCCATTATGAGTATGAGCGAACCATCAGAAACACCCCATTATCTTTCGTTTTGTTCATTACAAAGACTTTACAATTGTCCCAACCCTTACTAATACAACATAGGCTCAAAATATCCTCTTACAAATGATGTAAGAAATTTAATGTCACAAGGGAAAAGGAACATAAAACTTGCTGTAATCCCAAGTCTATGTTCTTTATTGGTTCTGTACACAACAAAATAAAAAGGCCTAGTTACCTTGAAGTTTTGTGTAGTAAATATACAAAAGACCCAATGGTGAATATCATGAAAATTATTTAGAAATAAAACTCCTTCCTTTTAAGACTTGGCTTCATCCAAACTTTTCCTGTTCTCTTTATCAATAATGGGATAAGCAAGGTGCTATCCCATGGTTCCCTCTGAGTCAGTCTGTCTGATCGACATCCTTGAGTAAAGGTGAAGGGACCACAGGTCTCTAGCAGATTTCAATTTAAAGAGGAAAAAAATCATCCAGTTCAATTTATTTGAAAGCTGAGGAGAAGGGATCCTGTTGTGAAAACCACCATGGACAGAAACTCCACTGGTCTAAACAAACTCCCAACTGCAGACATCTTTATATAGCACACTGGAGAAAAAAACGAGGGTAGTTTTCTCAGTTACGCCTCTGAATCAACATGTGAGTGTAGGGCCCTTAATGAAGATCTCTGTGGAGTCGGAGTTAGTGAGTCCTGGGTTTACTAGACCAGCCGGAGCCCAGCACATGGGACTTCAATAATGTCACAACCCAGGCAGAAGCTGCTGACAGGAATCATCACCCATCACCACTCCTGAGAAAAGGGGTAGAGGGGAGGGATTGTGTACTGGTCTCCATGGAAACAGCCTTTCGAATCATGTTTTCTTTAATATTGAAGCATAAAGCAAACCCATTTCCTGCCAGTTATGTCCATGGATCTGACTAACAACACCATTTGTGTTTCAGGCCCAGCCAGGAGACAACTCGGTGAGAATCCCTGTCCAGACAGAGCTCTACATGCATGCGGTTCTCTTTGACCACATCTCCAGAAGGAAGACTTAGGCACCCATAGTAAATGGTTTCCTTATTGTCTGATGCTTTTAAATGAACTCTTTGGTCAGTAGCAAAGTGGAATCATAAATGAGTCCTATAGCTAGAAGGCAAATTAGAGCAATAAAAGTTAACAAAGGAAGAACTGTAATCTTGACTGTTTTTTATTTCACTGATAGCCTCTTGATCTGGTTTAGGTTTTTATTTTTATTATTTCTCTCTCTCTCTCTCTCTCTCTCTCTCTCTCTCTCTTATTTTATTTTTATTTTCCTGAGCACAGGCTGGTTACAAAAGTCTGTGGAAGAGAATCTTGCTGCCACTTCAAAGATGTGCTAATTGGTGACATATTTTTGTAACTCACATGTTCCAAAACAAAAATGTTCCAGGTCCCGCTATTGCCAAATCTAGTACCAAATATGATACCATGTGGCATGTCTGGCAGTGCTGTCCTCTTAAATTGCTGAATATTGATAAGGGGCTCCCAAATGGAAGACTAGAATATAAAAACACACAAGGTTTTCAATTGCACTGAAAGAGTAAATAAAATCTGAAACATTCTGTAAGACCGTAAAATTATGAAGTCAGTATGAACATGTCTGTGTGCCTGGGTGACCTGAGTCCCACAACAATGGGGCTAAGGAGATGAAATCTGAAGGAAGCCAGAAGACTTTAGAGAATGAAGACATCATGAGAAAAACCAACATGTTTTTCCAGTGTGTCCTGCAGATGGCCTTTGTGCAGGAAACACCATTCAGAAATCACTTTTTATTTAAAACTAGTATTTGTCCCACTGGCAATTCAATTCTTTTCATTTTCTAATCAGTCTCATAGTAAAACAACTAACTGGAATGGAGCAAGGTAGGAATCTGGCTCATGCTGAAGTGGGGAGAGCCCAGAGCAGAGACAGGCAGTTGAAGCAGTGCAAAAGTATTGTATGGTGTAGTATAACAGGTCCCAAGCTGGGTGAGTAGGGTGGAATTGCTACAGTTCATTATAATTGCCACATTGAGAAAATTTAAAAACACCTAGGAAACAAACCTCCAAGAACGTATGCACTGGCATGTCCGGAGAGGTTTGTCTGATGTGGAAGGACCCAGACTGTGTATGGATTATGGGTGGTGCCATTCCATGGTGTCCTGATACCCACCGCACACACTGATTGACAGGTGAGCTCTCTCTGCTTCCTGACTATAAATGAAATGTGATCAGCCGCGTCTTATCCCTGCTTTATCTTCCACGATAAAGCTCAGACTGTGTGAGTTGAAATAAACATTCCTAACTGAAAGTGCTTTGGTCTGTAATTCCATCCCAGTAAGTATCAAGTATGAGTATTAAATTTGAATTGGATGTGTCCGTGCAATCTCAGATTTCAATGTATGCACCATACACAGCACACACAAAACACAGTGGATACATGTACATGCCCCTGAGTCTATCCACTTGTCCTAGAAGCTGCCACAGCTTGAGTTCCCTGGCACCACTTTCACAGAAACAAGCAAGGATCCCCAGAAAACAAACAATTCTAAAGATGAGGCAGAGAAAATACAAGTCTGGAACAGGCTTTTCCAGAGAGCGGTTAGCAAACAAGATTACCCAAAAGGACGCAGATCCCCATCTGAAGGAATTCCCACTGGGAAAACGTGGGAGAGCTGAGTGTTTAAGTAGCCACAGCAATAGGAACAAACAGGAACCCGAGTGTGTAGTGGTCACAGAGGGATAAGTACAAGTCTGATTAGGAGAGGTGTAGTTGCAGAGTACCCGGCCACAGAACACATATTATCTGTTAAGAGGAACAATAGAAATGAGTGGCTGATATCACTTTCGGGCCAGTGATCAAAGACCATACCATCAATGATAGGCAAATTCAATTTAGCCTCTACCAGTGAAGATTTACGTCTGAACCAATCAGTCAACTGTTACATTTTCAGGTGGACCTGTAAGGTGTATCTGATGTAATGGAGAGACTGTGGTGTAATGGGGAGACTGTGGTGTAATGGGGAGACTGTGGTGTAATGGAGAGACTGTGATGTAATGGAGAGACTGTGGTGTAATGGGGAGACTGTGGTGTAATGGAGAGACTATGATGTAATGGGAGACTGATGTAATGGAGAGACTGTAGTGTAATGGGGAGACTATGGTGTAATGGAGAGACTGTGATGTAATGGAGAAACTGCAGTGTAATGGAGAGACTGCGGTGTAATGGAGAGACTGTGATATAATGGGAGACTGTGGTGTAATTGGAGAGACTGTGGTGTAATGGAGAGACTGTGGTGTAATGGGGAGACTGTGATATAATGGGGAGACTGTGGTGTAATGGAGAGACTGTGGTGTAATGGGAAGACTGTGATATAATGGGAGACTGATGTAATAGAGAGACTGTGATGTAATGGGACACTGATGTCATGGAGAGACTGTGATGTCATGGAGAGACCTTGATATAATGGGGAGACTGTGATGTAATGGGGAGACTGTGATATAATGGGGAGGCTGTGATGTAATGGGGAGACTGTGATGTAATGGAGAGACTCCTATAATGGGGAGACTGTGATGTAATGGAAAAACTGTGATGTAATGGGGAGACTCTGATATAATGGAGACACTGATGTAATGGGGAGACTGCATGCACCACTTCTAACAGTTCTGCCAGCATTGCCTAACCTCGGTCTGATCAGAACAAAACTTAGAAGGACCAAATCCTGGGAAAGTATGCAAAAGAACTGCTTATAATATTCAAATATTAAAACCATATAATAAATAAAGGCGGAGAAACCACCCCAGGCTGCAGGAAGCTTGAGACATAGCACCCAAATGCAACGAATTTCTAAGTTGGATTCTCAGCCTATAAAGGAAGTTGGAGGGCAACTGGTGAAAACTGAGTGATTTACAGAGATTAAGTGGCAGTAAAGAGAAAAAGCGTTATTTGCTGTTTGGGGACATCATTTTGCAATTGTGTGATACATCACCCTGAACTGTAAGCAGTTGCACTAAAGTGTTTGAGAGTCAAGGGGCATCGCTGCAGCTGCTCATTTACACATAACCAGGGATAGGGTTTGTGCCAGCCTGGCAGCTCCTCTGAGATTGTTTGCTTTCTAAATACTTTTAGTGCATTAGCTAGCTAATTCTGATGGGACACGTGTCCAGTACACTTATAAATGTCACGGGAATGTCACAGCTCTCTTTTCCCGCCTTGTGGATTCCACAGTTCAAACATGGACCCTCATACTTGGCAATAAGTGGTTTTACCTGCTGAGCCATTTGCCTGGCCCCTGTGACTCTTTTCCAATAAAATAAATATTTGTGTATCACATTTACAAATTCAAAGCATTACTTCCTTATACTTTAAGCACAATATATAAACTTTATTTTACTTATAGATTTGGCTAATTTTTATGACACGTTCTATAAAATATTTAAAATTCACTCCTCAAATTGCATGATATTTGATTTTCAAAGGATTCCCAACCTTTAACATATGTGTCTTTGCATGCAACTAAATAAATATTGCAAATCTCAAGAATCAAACATACATAATAGTTTCTCAATTGTTACAATATATTTCGCCATGTCTAGCCTAGTGCCAGGAGCAGACCTGACCAGGGCCAGGAAAAAAATAAGAAAAGACATGCATGAAGGAAAGCTGGGTTCAGGCATGTGATCTGAAGATTTGGGCTGGGGTCTCTGATGGAGAAGCCACAGCACTCCTGAATGTTTATCATATGGGGTTAAACAGAAAGGCAGAGTTAGTCCATGTAGCTGAACAAGGGAAAACCAGGGTCTCTTATATAGGGATAAGCAAGGAGGCAGGGTGCGTGCTGTACAGCTGGAATAAGGATACAGGCTTAGTTAGTCTCAGTAGATCCAGTCTCTGTAGGAGGGCAGTCTTCAGTCTCTGAACATCCAGAGGGAAAAAAAACTACAGCATTCATGTTCCACATACAATTAACACTCACACGAGGTTCCCCAAGGAAGTTTCGCCATGCCTCTGAACCTCACCCCAGAGGGAACGCTTCCACAATGTCTTATAAAACTACATGCTTCTAATTTTAAATCATGTGTGCATTCATTATCCAAACGTCACATTTTAAACAGAAATAGCAAATGTTTATTGTTAAAATACTTATCGTCTAATGTGCAAGATTCTTGTAGCTGTAACCACTTCAAATTTTAAAGCTATCATTTGAAGGCTGTTCCTATATTTAATTCCAATGTTTGAGACACAAGAAAAACAATTCTATCATCACCTGTAATTTTCCCATTAGTTTCTGAGCTGATCTTACTAAGAGTAAATACTCTCCAGAGGTCTGAGTTGGATAAAGGGTTGCCATAGCAAAGTACTACAGGTCGGGTGCTGAGACAACAGTTATTTCTTTTCTCACCGTTATGGAAGCCAGAGCTCTGCCAAGGCATCAACTCTTTTGCTTCTGCTGAGGCTTCAGTCTTTGCCTTGCACTCACCACCCTGTTCCCCAAGTCTTCCTCGGTGTCTTTGTATGAGGGTGCTGGTCTAGAATGAGATCCCACCGTACTAGAGCAGTATTAGCGTTCCCTTTCAGAACTCCTGTGAAAGCCAGCATGAACTTATGGCTTTGGTATACAAATTTTGGTAGACACAGTTCATTCTATAGCACAGAATGCGGACAACAAGCTTCTGAGCCATTACTTTGAGATTATATGTCCTCATGCAATGCTAAACCAAGTCAAGATCTCAGACAACATCAATATAATGCCTTTAAAATAAAAATTGCCATGGTCCAAGGGCCCCGCACTCAAATTTTGTATTATCTGACTTCCCTGCCACTGCAGGATGACTGAGGTTGAGTGAATCCATGTATGGCTTCATCTATTTCTGAGGTGCTTTCCCATTCTTTCTATTTGTAGGTCTGTGCTCATAAAGATTTAATTGGCACCTGAAGGCTTTTTTTTTTTTGCACAATTCTAAGGTCAAACTGTTAGAATGATTGAGAGTTAGAACGCCTCTACATGACAGCTTGTTAATATGACCACCAAATAAGTAGGAGGGGAAAGCTGTTAGGCTTTAGCCAAGCATAAACTAGAAGGTAAGTTTTACTGAAGCTTGTGGTTCGCCCAGGACATGAGGGAAGGAACAAGGTATGTGATATGTACAAGAAGATAGCGGGCCAAAAGCACAGAACCAGAACTGAGCTGGCCAGCTGAGGGGAAATTAAACAAGAAACTGGGCAGTACAATAAAAGAATAAAGAGCATTAGAAACCAGACTGTTTGGAAAGCTGAAGTTGGTAATTGGCCAAATCACTTTATCTCTCCAGACTTTGGCTCTTGAAGGTGCCTTCAAAATCCAAAACATCCATGGTTTCTCCCGGCTGTTTCTCTAATCTATTTATAGACTGAGCTTAAAGGAAGAGTAATACAACATAAGTGTAATTTTCTCCCAGAGATGGTTTAGATGTGTTATTGTGTATTTTGGATGGGTGTGACATTTATCTAATTTGCATTTATATGACAAAAAGATACAGATATCACTTAGAACTAAAATAAAATAAATGCATCTGAATCCAGAAGCAATAATAATCATCAAACATGAAGACCACCAAACTCCATTTTTAACTCGATACATTGCATTTTTTTAACAGAACAACTCCTGTGTTCCTCCACACTTTCTGTCATGAAAGGAAATGTGCTTCCCACTATCCTAGAGTCACATGTTCTTAATCTGGGTCTCCATCTTCCCCTTCTTCTTCCTCTTTCTCTCTTCTTCTCTCCCATTTTTTTTTCTCAGAAGAACAGAGAACAGACATTTCATTCAGTACAATCATGTGTAGAGCCCCAGAAAAATTTAAAACCTAAAGGATTTACACTATATAGAATCCTCATTTCTGCAATTACAGAAAATCTGCTGACCTAAGAATCTTCAGAACAGTGAGGAATTCTGGGAGAAAAGAATATATCTATATTTTTTTATTGAGCTCTACATTTTTCTCTACTCCTCTCCCTGCCTCTCCCTTCCCACAAGGTCTCCATGATCCCGATTTACTCAGGAGAATTTGTCTTTTTTACTTCCCATGTAGATTAGATTTATGTATGTCTCTTAGTGTCCTCATTGTTGTCTAAGTTCTCTAGAATTGTGATTTGTAGGCTGGTTTTCTTTGCTTTATGTTTAAAAACTATTTATGAGTGAGTGCATGTGAGAATTATCTTTCTTTGTCTGGGTTACTTCACTCAAAATGATGTTTTCTAG
>JAQHUG010000054.1:530292-552828 GCA_028555095.1 Dicrostonyx torquatus | reverse complement strand
AGAAGAAGAAGAAGAAGAAGAAGAAGAAGAAGAAGAAGAAGAAGAAGAAGAAGAAGAAGAAGAAGAAGAAGAAGAAGAAGAAGAAGAAGAAGAAAGTCTGTTGTCTATTATGAAAACTTGGTCAGCTTAAAATGTAATTAAAACATTGCACCATTTTCTTCTCCCTCTTCTTTATCCTACCCTTCCTATGTCCATTCTTGCTATCCCTCCCAAGTTCACCACCCCCTTCTTTAACTTTTGTTGCCTCACACACACATAAAATTGCATTTTTCTCAGTTCTATGTGGGAGATTCCTATTTTGCTCACTTGCCTTCAATGGTGAGGGCAGGCACATTCTCAGAAAAATGCTTTCCTTAGACAGATGTTCTGGAGACCAGAAATCACTGGCTCTTCCTTGAGGAAAGGACAAAACTGTGCCCCTCGATCCACAGCTACTACCGCCTTTGGGAAGGGGTTCAGTACTCAGAATTCAACACACTAATTTTGGATTATACATTGCTAAATTCTTGCCCCTTTGTTTTCCTGGCTTCCTAAAAATGGAATTGGCAAACATACTTACCTTTTGACACTCCATCTTTTTCTATTACCAAATACAGATCTCAGTGTTTCTTACCAGGTGACAAATGTGTTTTAGAACGTTCAGAAGCACACTGTAGTGAGCCATAGTTCTTGACATCTGAAAACTTGTAAGACTTTAAATTATCTAGGAAAAAGCAGATTGTTTCCAAGTCTTATGCAGGTATACACACACACACACACACACACACACACACACACACACACACTGTCTGAATTTGCCCCTGAAGGTTCACAGTACTGAGGTTTTGCTCTGAAATGAGAAATCACGGAGTCTCCAGTTCTCAGATAAACGCAGAGTCAGCTCCCATGACTGTCTGGGAAGCAGATGGGAGCCCCTCATGCATAACAAGCAACTGTGCTTCAGGAAAGAAAACAAAAACCCAGGTGCAGAACGGATTGGAAAGTGCAGATGGGCCTTCAGGAGTGCCCACTGTTTACAATAAATAGGGATGGAGGTCTCATCACTAAGTGCACACTCTTCCTGGGAATCCCCTTCTTCCCAGCTGGTCTCAAAAAGAGTACCACCCCAAAGGCACAACCGGCAGCTGTGAATGACCTCTGCCCCTTCCCAGGGTGAGGCTGGGTGGTGCTCTCGCCCCATCAAGATGTGGTCATTACTAATCCCTGGTGCACTGTTTCCATAGCCTGGCCACCTTCTGCCCACGCTTCCCATCTCCTCCTGAAGTTCTGTTTACATCGGTTTCTATCTAGATTCCAGGTGTCTTCTCCACCCAGTTCAGTTTTACAGGATCATCTCCTAGGTGTATCTGAGGCATTGTGGGAATGAAAGTCGGTCCCAGGAAGAGACTGGGAAGAAAGTAGAGGCCGCTGGAGAGCTGTCTGTGCGTGGTGAGCTTATCGTTTTCACACACGGTCCATGTGACCATTTTCATAACTGATTAGCTGTTAGCAGACGTGGTAACTGAGGCCCAGGTAAGCTAGTACTCTTTAAGGCTATCATGGGGTGGAGTATGGGGTGGTGGGTATATTGGCTCAGGCCTTTAATCAGTAATCAAGGAGGCAGGGACAGGTTGATCTCTATGAGTTAGAGGCAACCCAAGGCTACATAGCAAGATCCTGTCTCAAATAAAACAAAATAACAACAACTAAACTAAGCCCAAATCAAAATAAAATTACTCTCTTGTATTTTTTCACCCCAAGTCAGCTTGTACACTATTCAACTAATCTTCATAAAATATGGCTCTGATTGTTCCACACTCCAGCACCCATCCCTTGTCTCATAAATAAAGCATAAATGGCCTCCCTAGATGTGGCCTCGATTGGATCTTCCAGCCCTGCCTCAGATACTCCGCTGATGTGTTCTTCTCAAGCAACATTAGGTTTCACTTTTTCCTTAATGGAATGAGTCCTTAATGCCTTATCTATCATCTGGCTCTTTCTTCTTATTCTTCTCATAGGGGTATCCAACCACATTTCACAGGTGGGCACAGAGATCGTCTCCATCACAAAATAAATTACTATCTATTAAACTTATGGTACCTCATTAAATTTCTAACACTTGCCTTTGTTCAATAAAGATAATAAATCAGAACCTATAATCTCCAAGAAAGTGGGATCCAAATTTCCAGCCCGTGTAGCGAGATCCTGTATCAAAACAATAAAAAAAGAATCTCATAATAATAACCTCCATGGGATGCTGTATTAGGTACCATTTTATGGAGAATTCAATAAACAGACATATAGAGAGAAAAGCATAAAAGGCTTGGAGAGGAGAGAGAACTTTTTAAAACAAACCAAGAAAAAAAAAGCTGGTTCTGCTTTAAAAACCATAATGTGTGTGTGTGTGAAGATAATATAAAACTGAGTTTCTAAAAAATATACTAGTCTCTTTCATCAAGAATTTTCATTAATAAATACATCTGTAGTGATGGCTGGGATGAGAGAAAATAAACACTGCTTCCCTGTTTAAAATATTATATATATAATATTTTTATATTTTTATATACATATATATATATGAGAAGATGAGCTCATAAACAGCTAACAATATCTCCCAAGAAGAAAAGACACTGAGGCTCTGATGTGTAGCATTTGCCAATGCAGTATAAATACTTCCACTACTGAGATTTCAACTTCCAGCTACTCTTGTAACAATGCTCATAAAAGAGTTAGAGAAAACATTCAGTCCTAACTCCCAATGGCTGGTGTTCCAGCCTTCAGGCACATTTTGATGGAAGCCAGCTATAATCCCCTTTAGGCCACTGAAGAGAGTGAGAGCCAGTGTAGGGACCAGATCTCTAAGTAGGCTTGTGGCAGAGGTGTGCAGGAGGCCATTGTCTAGACTGTACCAGCAAGTTACTGAAAGGAGGCACACACAGGCAACCTCTATCCTTTCTCTTTCTACCAGGAGAGAGGAAAGTATCAAGGAATGGCTCTGGGGAAACCAAGTTCTCGGTGCAAAGCTTCAGAAGAGGGAGGAGCTCACGTGCACAGTAATGTGCAGAAGCATGAGCCGGACGGGACCACAAACCTTTCACCTTTCCACACTCATCTACCCAAGCCTTTCCCATGCAGAGAAACCCAAGGTAATCTCTGTCTCTTATTCCAGCACATTTCTCCTTGCTCCCTCAGTCATTTTTCTTCATTTTCACCCTGCTTAGCTTTACCTTCCTTTTCTTCTTGCTTTGTTCTTTCTCCTTTTGAGAGTTACCTTATTGCTATCTTTTACTTATCAAGAATCTAAAGTAATGGTTATACCACTTCCCAACATTATTCCTTACACATAGTTTATACTACATTGTCAGGAAAGGACTGTGCTTAGAGGGGATATCAAAAAGTAATCCCTGAGGTCAGCCTGGGCTACACAGTAAAATCCTGTCCCCAAAAGAAAAGAAAGGAAGGAATGAAGAAAGGGAGTAGGGAAAGAAGAAGAGAGGGAGGGGGAAGGAAGGAAGGAAAGAAGGAACAAAGAAAGAAAAAGGAAGAGAAGACAAAGAAAATAAAAAGAAGAAAAGAAAGAAAGGAAAGGGGAAAAGAGAAAGAAATGAATTCTGAGCTTGGCTTTATTAATGGATAGTAAAGGAGTCTGTTTTAGAGTTGAGAAAACACAACAGTCCTGTTTGCAGTTTGGAATACAAAATTTCTGAGACATCAAATGATACTTTAGTTCTTTTAAGTGTGCACAGATCGTGGATATAGTATGATTTCTAAGTTTATTTTATTTTTCTGAAAGTTCTAAAGATTGAGCATAGGGCCTTAGTTCATGCTAGATAACCACTGTATCATCAAAATGCCTCTCAAGCCCAAGGTACAAATTTTACAGATAACACTCTTACATTTCAACATATTTTTAAGCCTCATTACTGTTGGATGATTATGTGTGTGCATGGTGGGTGGAGTAGGAACATGCCATGCCACGGCATGTGTTTAGAAGTCAGAAGAGAGCTTGGTGGAGTTGCTTGCTCCTTCCTCCTTTAAGTGAGTTCCAGCAATCAAATCCAGGTCTCCATGTTTGTCTCCCAAGAACCATAACCCCTAAGTCTCTTGCTGGCCCTTCAGATCCCAATATCATAAAGAAGTAAAGCAGGTATAGTGAGAAATGGAGCAAGTCTATCTCCTCTTATTTCCATAAAGAATTCTTTGAGTATATCATTTAACACTGTTAATTTCTAACTCAGCCCCATAACTAAAAGAAACAAGTGATAGTTGACATTGCAAACCAAATGGAATACAAAGCAGCTCATGACAAAGAAAGAAAGGAAGAGCGCCTTGGCAAGGAAATCATTTTTTTTAAGTTATGTGCTCAAGAGTCACTTTGCAGTCCTGAGCTTTTTGTCTAACGTATTCCCAAGGGAAGAGTTGGCCCCTCTCCCATCCACCAGCACCCTCTTCGTGTGCCCATTTGTCAAGCCATTTGTCAGCACACAGCTGCATCCAGTGGGCCTGGACTCTGTCAGCTTCTCATCTGGAAAGGAAAGCAAAGCTGTCTATGGCCGGTCACAGCTGTCCCCACACAATGAACAAGGCCCAACCTACACAAACCTGCCACCGTTCCCCTGTAGCCCGCCTCTGAGTAGCTGCAGATTGGCATCGACAGCACCATTTATAAAACAGAGACAGGGAAGTCAAGAAGCAGGATGGACACCTAGCTCTGAGTGCCTCCAGGACTGTTTCTTCATTTTTACCCCAGAAAAGATCTGAGACAGATGGTTCTAAGGTCATTTCCAGGTCAAAATCTCTATTGTGACTTGCTGTCTTAACTCCACGGGTTCAGAGATTCAACAAGTATGATAACTTTGGGGACATTCGTCCTAAACAAGGGAAAACTTTGGAGTTTTACTTAGTTTAGAAACTCATGGAGGGAAGCATTATAAAACAAACATCTCCAAAAGGCATCGTAGCTGTGTGTATACCCACTGAGAATACACTGTGTAGACACATCAGATAAAATCCCAGAGGGCAGGGCCTCACATACCTGCAGTATGGTGGCAAAGCCGAAACTCAGAAATGTTATGAAATTTCTCTAAAATTGGATCTTTTAGAGACAGGGATTGGTTTTAAACCTTGGTCTGTCAAGTTCTAAAGCTAATTTTACATGACATTCTAGTACTTAGTATAGTCCCAGGACTTCCTACCCTGAGAATCTTCAAGGTTTCATTTCATGGTTATGTTCAATCCTGGACTTCAGATCTCTCTCTCTCTCTCTCTCTCTCTCTCTCTCTCTCTCTCTCTCTGTGTGTGTGTGTGTGTGTGTGTGATATAGGAACAACAATCCAAATTCTTTAAGAACTCAGCTGATTGTCGCACGCATCCCAGTTAGAGGTCTACACACAGCATCTTATCTCAGCAGAACTGACAAGGTCTTGGTATGATCTCAACACTCATAAAGGAAAAAACAAATCCCAAGACATGCAGATACTAAGAACACTTTAACACTCAGTTAGGATGGCCAGGCTACTCACTTCCAACACTAAACTCTTCTCAGTAGAGGTCTAGAAAGCCAGAAAAGTCCTTCAAATACATACCTCTACCATAGGCTGACCCAACAAGAAACTAGTTTATACGGTGCCCTGCAAGTTAGCCAGATCTAACTTAGAGCTGGTAACTGCTTCTTCTTTGCTCTACTTGACTCAAATCACACACTAGTATCCCATAGTCAGTCACAGGGTATAATAACATCAACTAGGTTATGCGGCCTCTTTTATGCTGTAAAGAAACAGCCTCAATGCGTTCACATACCTGAAAACCATTGTCTTCAGTTTGTTGGTGACATAAATAGCCAACACTTCATATTCCAGGGGCTAAGAGCTTGGCTTGTATTGTCTGTGTGAATTTTATAGCAGTGCAAGGAGAGAAAACTCACTCGGTGCCCTCATTTCACAGGCACCAAAATGGAGACTCTAAGAAGTTAGGTAAGTGCAGGACTGGGATATGAACACGTGCCGCTAAACCTCAGGCCATGTTCCTCCCTGCTCTGCCATGTTACTTCTAAAAATATTCCATACGCTTATTTTTGCTATGTTTACTCTTTGAAAATGACAAGCCTACCTCTATGTTCAAGTGGCATTTTGAATGACTTTGAATCTAACAATTAAAGATTGGATGGACTTGCCAATGGTTTTGTCATACACACAGGACTATGATGTGGAAAACTAAGTTGTTTTTACATATCTGCTTGTCATATTTCCATCAACATGCTATCCACTCTAATCCAGTGATGATTTTAAAATGACATAATACAAATCCTAAACACGAATGTCACTTGGGAATATTAAATCAACTGAATGAAACATGAGATGTAATCATATTGTTTCTCCCTGGTTACTTCAAACCCGCCTGACATTTGCCTAAATTTTTTTTATAATAAACTTCTTATAAACTTAAGTTAGCCTTCTTATTTAGTGATACGGCCCTTACGACATTGCTGCTGATAGAAACTAGAGATGGGTTCCTGCTAACTACCCATTTCTTTTGTTATAGTTCTGCTGTCTTATTTATTGGTCCCGTTGACACATGAAACATGTACATACTTGTGGCACATGATATCATGCTAAACTAATTACACTTGCAATATTATCCTTGCTTTTCAAAACTCTATTCTACTATAATTACGCTACAGAAATACACTTGTGTTAGTGTAAAAAATGCAACTAAATTTAACTTACCTTATAAAACCTCTACCAGAATTAATATATAGCTCATACTATCAAAAAAAAAAACAAAAAAATGCAACAAATGTATAAGAGATCCTTCCCTGAATGCTGCTAAAGAAAACAGCCAAAAAAAAAGTCCTTGAAAAAAATCTGTTTGGTTTGCCTCAGAGAAATAACATATTGCAATGTAAACATTTTTAAAGTAAGTGCAGCCAAACACTGTTAGGATGCTCATTTACAAAATTCAGTAACCGATGAATGTTCAAGAGAGACAGGGGGAGCCTATGTTCAATGTGGAACTGGGAAAGCTATCTGAATTCTGTTGTATAGAGCTTTTGAATCAAAACAAACCAAGACTCGATTCCTTAAATCTGAAATAACTCTCTGAGCTTGTTTCATCGGCTGAAGTCAACAAGAATGAAACTCCTTGCAAGAAACTCCGGTGGTCTGATTTAGGCAAAGAAGAAGAAAACTAAGCTTCTGCTTCAGCTTTTTAATCTAAAAATAAAATTATACAGACAGGTCTTGGCTAATGGGCAATGAGTGTTAATTTGCTTCAACATGCATATGTAAAACGGTCCTCAGAATTAAGGAACACTGGTCTAGAAGGTGCTGTAAAAACTAAAAGGGCTACCAATTAGAGACAGTTTCTGGTCTTTGGATTTTTTTTCCTTTTTGGTTATTTTATCATATTCTGATTTGTTTAGTTTTATTTATCTTTTTATGTTATTATTATTCCTTAGGTGCCTATTTGTTTTCTAAGGAGATACAGAAAGGGGATGAATCCAAATGGGAGAGGAGATGGCAGGAACTGGGGGAAATGTGGAGAGGGAAAATTGTAATCAGAATGTCATGTATTTAAAAATTGAATAAAAGAAATTATATTATTTCCTTTGGGAAAAAATAAAATTAAAAGAAAAACTAAAACAGCCTCTTGGAAGGCTGGAGCAAAATATCCAGCCATAGTTATAAAAAGTTTTGTCAAAACAATACAGCCCTCATGAATTATTCCTCAATGAAAAAAATAAAATATAGCCTCCAGTGAATAGGGAAGAGCCTATAACTGAAAATATCTTAGACAATAGTGTGTGGATGGAGTCCCAAAAAACAGGCGATACCTTCACGTAAGAGCATCTAGGACCAGGCTTCTAATGTATTCCAGCATTTCATTTGTTGCTATGGACGACGTTTTATTTTTAAAGTATTCCCTCTGGAGGTGAGATCTACAAGGGTGACCACAGCCCCAATTCTGGCTCTGTCTATCAAGTCCTACTTGAAGATGTACGGCCTCTGGAGGTGAGATCTGCAAGGGTGACAACAGCCCGAATGCTAGCTCTGTCTATGAAGTTATTCTTTGCACTATGACCTCCCACACAGGCCAGAACTATCCATGCCGTGTGCTCCCTGGTGTTTTGCTGGGTGCCTGTGCAATGCAGAAACAGTGTGATCTGAACTTCCCAAGGCAGTGATTTAGATTGCTGTGACCTCAGTTAGCATTAGGAACTGGACAGTGTTTCTTCTTGAAATGTTTGCCTTAGTTTAATAAACAAACTGAAGGTGTAAGAACGTCTTTTTCCCACCTTCCTCTCTTCTACTGCTTTGGCTTTGTGTTAAGTTTCTAAAGGCAATCCAGTCTACAATAGTCCTCCGTTAGGCAAACCTAAATGCATTATGCTAATTGAAAAGTAAAATGTGCTATAATGTTGCCTCAAGCCTTAATTAAATTTGATTATCTATAAAATGAAAATAATTTCAGACTTTGTCCTCTGCCAGATAAACTGGGAGGCAGCCAATTAACTAGTTTGTGCATTATTGGGAAATCAAATATTACAGAAAAGAAAAATACTAAGTGGAATGATTCAGCTGTGAGTGAATGACTAACTGGACACTAACACTCCTTGAAAGAGAATATCAAACAAGATTTATTTCTAGAGGCCTTTCTTACTCTATACCATCGTGACAAAATGCTTCAGAGTCAGTAGTTTCTAAACAATTGATTTCTCATAGGTCTAGCAGCCAACAGCGCAAGGGCAAAGTGCCAGCAGGCTCAGTGTCTGAGGAGGACTCACTCTGCTTCATAAATGGGACATTATTTCTCTGTGCCCTCACAACAAAAGAGGTTACGATGCTCTGTTGTGTGATATTTCGTTTGGGCTCTGACAAATAAAGCTTGCTTGGAGTCAGACGGTGGAGCTAGGCCTTATTAACCATAGAGGTCTAGCTAGAGGTCTGGATAGAGAGGAGACAGAAAGTGATAATGTGGCGGAGAGGGGATCTAAGCCCATTTTGACTCAGGACTGGAAGAAAAAGGAAGTCCCTGGTGGCTGCTCTGCTACTTCTCTGATCCTTCAGGTTTTTACCCTGATATTATTCCTGGCTTTTATTGTTAAGGCTAATTAGATTTATACATCCATGTTCCCTCCTTTATTGGGAAAATAATGGCACTGGGCACCTTCAGGAAAGTAGACCCCTCTTCACTCAGTCATTTACCCAAAGCCCAATCTTTTATTACTATCTTATTTGTATTGAGTTCTGAGAAATACAAATGATATTCTAAATACTCTATTCTGTTCATCACATGAAATTTCTCATTGTCTTTCCATGTTGCTATCAAACTGGTTTTTGTTTGGGAAAATATGGTTAGAATAGTCTTCATTAATTTAAATTTTACCGTTACTGAGCTTTATGAGAATATAGCCTGTCAAAATAATCTATCATAATTTCATCTTAAAGGAATTAATCCTAAAATCCATGATTGTAAAACATGATTGTTTTCAATCTTACTATTTGAGGTAGGATATATAATTTAACTCAAAATGAAATTAATTGTTGTTATTGAATAGTTTCTACTTCCTTGATCAATAGCATATTAAGTAATACTATTTATAATATAAAATACAATATTATATATTTAGCATATAATAAGTTTTCAACAGAAAACTTTAAACTATTATACTTAAGCATAATATTAGGCAATTTGAACATTGAATGAGTTTTATACCAAGATGTTATCATTTTACTTCAAAAGCAGTTCTCAGGACTCAGATGTGTAGGTCTGGCAGACTGCATGTTTAGCATAAACAAGGCCCTTGGTTATGTCTCCAATACCACCAAACAATAGCTCTCTGCAATAGAAGAATGTGTAGTTTGCATTAGAGTTATGAATGTAAGGGTATAAATTAACAAATTCTCAGATTTTATACTGTTTTCAGCTTATAGTATATTACTAGCATGGTATTATATAATGAATATCATAATATAAAAAATATTGCTTTCTGTGTCATGGAAAATACAGACTTTTCTTGTCTTAGTAGTCACTAAAGGGAAAACTTTTCAGGATGGTTTCATATATTCATTTCTATCTCTCTCCATACACAGTCAAATAAATGAAATTGTCAATCACACTAGAACCAAATAGTTAAAGTGCTTTTGTTTGTTTATCTACTATCCAAAACTAGTACATTATCTTTTAAATTCATACCTTTATATCTAATAAAAGATGAGTGAAATGTCTCGACATATTTTTATTGTTATACATTGCAACTTCTGCCCTTCAATAAGCAATCAAAATAGGTAGAATAATATGGAAAACACATTAACAGGAGGGTATGAGACCAACACATAAAAGTTCATTATATCTTGAAAATTAATATTATAAAATATAGTACTTGTAGTACTAAAATATAGTACTTCTCACAAAAGCCAGTTCATATTACTCCATGAAGGGAAGAGATGATTTACCATGTGAGAACCAACTGTCATGTCAAGCCAAAGTCATGTCAACTTGCTATGAAGGTGGGGACAAAAAGGTTTTGTAAGACATTGCTTGAGGGACTTTAAGTCATATCATCTAACACAGTACAGCCAGTGATGCAGGCAATACTAAGCCTCACTCAAAGAGAATTCCAGGTATGTCATCTAGATGAGTGAGCAAATGAGTGAACTAGATTGTGTTCTCTAAGTAGATAGAAACAGCGGAATAATTTGTGTGGTGTGTGTTTTGTTTATTAGAATGACAATCTTTCTGAACCTCATTTTCTTCCTTGGAAACACAATTCTCAAAATGAAATAAATTCATGATCCTTCCTACTCCAAAGTGTTTGGTGGTTTTTCAAATGAGTTCTCTGAAATGCACAAACATACACATATTTTTTATTTCACTTCCTCAAAAAACTAATTCTTGCACATCTCTCCAGATGTGGGAGAAGGCTAAGGATAGAATGGGAAAGAGAGTCACGGGCACTGGCACACAGGAAGAAGTTAGAGAGCTTTCACTCATGGCTCTCAGAGGTGATTGAGGCTGTCTGGGGCAGGTGTGGAGTAAGAAGGGAACAACATTTCCTCCTGTGGGTCAAGCACTGGATGGTTCACATGAAACAAGGTGTGGGAGAGCAGTTACCACCCTCAGCTGAAGCACTGTCATCACAAGGTCAAAGTGCAAGGAGCACGTTGTTAGGCAGGACAGCTTAACCTTCACTTGCCCTCATAGCTGGGCTGGCCAGGTGTGAAATTCTTAGTCTTTTTCTGAAAGCAAAAGGATTTTCAGGGGTGGACAGACATAAGCAGAACCAGAACATCCTAGGTTAAACATTCATTACATGTGGGTGGCATTTTTTTTAAAACACACTCAGGACTTGCTATTGGAATGCAAACGTGTGTTTTCTGTCATGAGGAGGAACTTCTTTAAAAAAAAAAAGAAAGAAAGAAAGAAAGAAAAGAAAAGAAAAAGGAAAGAGATAAAAAAAGAAAGAAAATAGACAATACCCAGAGCTGTACATTGACCCCCTGGACCAAGGGCGGGCATGAGGCAAGACCACAAACATGCAGGGAAGACATGATGAAGGGAAGAGGAACAAGGAATAATAGGACCAAAGAGAAGTAGAAAAGGCCAGCAAGCTCATCCCAGGAGAGCTAATTAAAAAGCCACAGCTGAGCCCAGCTTTTTCAGCATCCAAGAAAAACTTCTCAAGCTGCAATGGACAAAGTGGTTAATAGTGGAGGCCTGGAAGACTCCTCATGACAGAAGCAAAAGTGACAGAGCTGCTCTTGGGTGATCCTGGGAAGAGAAGGGTCAGATACTTCCTCCTGTAATTGACACAGTCTTAAGGAAGCTAAGGATGGAGCAGAAGGGCAGCATCACTAGGGATGCAACAGAAGAGAGATGGTGGACTGAGGCGATACATAGGAGAGAATGAGTACTATCCTACTCTATCAAATGGAAGGTGACAGTGAAACTGAAAGCCCACTGGTAATGTGTCTGGAAATAAACGAGAAGAGAAAAAGCAATAATGACACTGTCCATCCTTGCATCATTTCCCCACCCTAAATCTTTCTGAAATCTGAATAAAAACAGCAGCCAAGCAAGCTTATTAATGCAGAAGCATTAATCAACAGGCAGCATTGCTGTTTCCTGAACTTCAATATATAAAGGTAAATTATTAAAGACAGTTGAACAGGTAGGTTATAGATAGATAGATAATAGAGAGATAGATACATAGATAGATAGATACATAGATTGGCAGACAGATAGATGGATGATAAGTAGAAAACAAAGTAAGAACTAAATGCTTCTTTATAAGTACAGATTAAATCTAAGTCAAATATAAATTAAAAAACAGTTTTAATCTTTTAAATTGATTTGTTCAACCAAGAATTATGCATAAACACTAATGTGCTAGGCCAGGCTGAATCCTGAGCACGGAGCAGTAAGCAAGGATGCATACAGTATTCACTTTGCCACTAGATCAGAAGAACATGCGTGCTTACACTCTAATGTGCTGAGGTGAGCAGTTAAAACCATTAAATGTGGCTTTTCTCAGAGTAAAGTTGGAATCTATTTATCAGAAAAAGATGACTGCATTAGCTGCTTATAGATTGGATGAATGGGAGGGAAGGTTGACAAACCGAAGAGGTTTGGAGACTCTCATCTGAGTTTGCTGTCATTGAAGACAAAAGAATGGGAGATACAATTGTTTTGATGAATAAATATAACCAATAATAACATTAAATAATAATCAAAGGACGAGGTCTTTGCCAATCTTACAAGATTTGCAAGCAACAGGAGCCGGGGACAAAAGAGGAAAAAAAGTACACAATGAAGAGAGAAAATTTAGTAGAAAAGTGTCTACATGTTAGGAAATAATTTCTTAGTTTGAAAGAAGTAATAATTCTAAGAAGCAGAGAAAGCCAAGAGAATCTATTTTTTCAGTTTTTATACGGGTGATTGAAAAGATAGGCTAGAAGGATCACAATTCCCCAGCCCCTGGGTCAAGGGTGGGGCTGGGACAACCTGTCTTTGACTACCTGTAAGAGCCTCACTGTTAACACAGCCTCATTAGAGCTAAGGTTGTTTTACAGGCAGAGCTGCCCTTCATCTTGTCAAAATTAAAAGAGTGAGAAGAAGAAAGACATCTTTAAGACCAATCCCTTTTTATTCTTCAGAACATCCTTCTACAGAGCACATCTCCTTTTCTGAACACAGCTGGACCTTAGGTATCTGAAAGTTGACTTTAGAAGACAAACAGAAACAGTTAAGTTTAAGGAATGTCAGATTAGGAAAAAGAAGTGTTTATCCCTAACACTGCTCTGCTGCCTACTAGTTGCCTACATGACTTAGGTAAGAAGGCACTACATTGTAGTTAAGTATACATACTAAGTTGAGAACTCAAACTCATTCAGCAAGAATTAAACATTCTCTTTGGTCTAATCAATGTTCATGACCCTGTGGGCTCAAAGTTTAATATAAGTCAATAACAATGGAACCCAGTACACCTAGGCACATAGACAGCATTACCAGAGAAGACCAGAAATCTCTTCTGGGCAGTGGAAACTTCCTGGAGAAGGTCAAATTCAATCTTAGGTTCTAGAGTTGAGGAGGAGTCTGCTAGCTTCATCTGTTAAGTTTGCTTTTCCCAATAGAGTGAAAGAACTCGTGGTCAGCCAGGCCAGTGAAACACATTTTCCTGGGGGCTGGAGAGATGGCACAGCACTTGGGGGTAGGTGCCTACTAAATCCTTGTTCTACAGGTCATAATATTTTTGTCAGGGAGCCTCTGGCCATTTTTCATCAAGTAACTTGAGTTTGCATGGTTTTCTATAGAAAACCACATAAAACTTTATCTAAGATAGGCTTCTTATCTAATATATACTGTTGATTCATGACCATTGAACTAAGTCAGCAGCACTGCCCCTCACACTTGAATGTGCCTTTGACGCCCTCTTTCCCTATAAGATGCCCTGCAGTCCTTCTGTGCTCAAGGACATCAGCCAGCACTTTTGTATTATAGTTGGAATCTCTTCTAAATGGCAAAAGCACTAACAAAAAAAGCACAAAAAAGGCATGTTAAAAAAGACAGCTGTTTGCATCGCCAGAGCTGAACAAGGAATAAAGTGTTGCCTTGATCATGTTTATGTTGGACAACTCACAGATCTCACTCCCATGTGTGTGCAAACTAGTGACTTCGGAAGTGTCCCACTATTTATTACAAAATTAATTTCAGTCAAGTTGGCAAATTTACAAACATGGCATCTGTGAAAGATAAATATTATAATTATAATTATTACTACTATTTATTAAAAAAATAGAGACATAGAGAACACATTATCTTACTTAAGGACTTCCATCTAAGAAGTAACCAATCAATACTTACTCGCACTTTGCCTCATCTAAGGTCTTTAACTTTAATCATCGTTTGCAAATTGTGTGATACAAAAACATACACGTATAGATTTTAGAATATGAATGGCTGGGTTCAAATGCTAATCATCCCCTTATTCTCTGTTTGGTCTTAAAATATCAGCTAACTCCTCAAGACCTGATTACCTGATTAGTAAAATGTGGACACTAAGACTTAGGACATGCCTGGCAGAAATGAAATAGATTATCTTAACTACTCAACACCATTGTTTGCAAACAAAAGTGTTTTGTTAATCTCTCTGTAGCCACCATATGTTCAACAAGGACTGAACTCAACACTAAGTAGAAACATAGAATTCTATATACTTCCTATCAGACTCAGGACAAGGTACAGAGAAGGGGAACCAAGCCAGGTGCTGATAAGAGTGCAATGGTACAAGATGAATCCATAGATGGAGTATAATCTATACAATATGAATAAATCTGAAATATGACTGTATATGCAAAGATGTGTAGATAACAATAATGTGATAAATACTTAAAGTAAAAGAGGATTAATCATTTGTTAAATATTCTTTTCAAAACAAGAGATGGACAGAGGAAACTTCTAGAGGTAATGATTAAGTCAGAGAACACAGGTAGGGCACTAAACTGGGAAGCAGCTGGGCAGGTGTATATTTGTCATCGAATGCATCAGTATAGATAGATCCAAAATGCATTTTTTTCATGTTGGAGGTAGCATGTACATGTTTTCTTGTGTGTGCAAATTACAGACATGTAGAAGCCAGAAGTCATTATCAGGTGTCTTTTTCAAAAACTCTCCACCTTAGTTTTTGAGACAGGGTCGCACAATAAAACTGGTGCTCAGATGTGGATGTGGGTCTCTGACTCTATCTTCATCCATCAGGTGAAATTTCTCTGGTGATGATCAAGATATTCATCAATATGACTATGGGACAAGGCTAGTTCAGGCACCCTCCTCCACGTGTGTGCATATCTCTTTAGTTTTTCTAGAAAAACCTTAATGAACACAGTGAACAGCCATCTTGGGTTGCATAAGACATAGGTTATATGAGATATACTAAGACCAAAATAGTCTGGGCAAACGAGCCATGGTCTTCTAATGTAGTGCCATCTGTAGCACAATGCTGGGTGAGGAGGACCAATAGCATTCTGTAGAATTCCAGATTTCTTCAGATGATCTCTGGTACAGGTTATCCAGCTAATTACAAGTCAAATAATAATAACTTTGAACTGCACTAGGGTGTGTGTATGCGCGTGTGTGTGTTGCACAGAGGGCCTGCACCTTAGGGAAGGTCAGCAAACCAGAAATAAATACTCTCTCCACTGAACAAGAGATATTTAAATTAATAAGATCACATTTAGATTGGAAGAAATCCAAGGCCCAGATCTGACTCCTAAGCCTTTTTCCTCATATATAAAACATGTATACATTAAGTCACAAATGCTCATGTCTTTTAAGCAGCAAATTAAAGGGATTAGATAAAATGACGAGCACAAACATATGAGTCCGGTCATGGAGAGGCTAGAATTAACTACACAATATGTATTCAGAGGTGTATCACACTGAGTCAGAAAGATGTCTGGAGAGATCAGAGGACAGAAAGGGGACAGGATTTCAGGTCTGAAATTATTTATCCAAGCATTGAATGACCCTACTGAACAGTCACAATGCACCAAATGCTTCTCAAAGTTCTGGGATTGCCCTTAGAATGGTAGGGCTTGGTTAGATGGACTAAAATTATGGGAGAATGGAAATGAAAACGAAGCTGACAGAGTGGACTGATAAATGTTATTGAACTTTGGAATGAGAAGTTCAAATGTCAGATGTTGGCCCCTGGGGAATCACCGTGGATTCCTTACTAAGTGTGGAGTGAAAGTCACCTCAGCTATTCTAGCCCTACTTGTATGTGTGCAGAGAACCAAACAAGCGGTAATGCTGAACCAGCTCAAACGTCAGTGCGTCTTGCCGCTGGAAATTGAGATAGCAGAGATGGCTGTAGAGAAAGAAAAGATGAACTTCTCTCTTTTTCACAGGACTGAAAAATAAAAATCCTTCCTCAGACTGACTTTGAGCTGGGCTCGGCTCTGTGTTCGGATATTACTCATAGATAAGGAATGCCATAAAACACCTGTGCTGGGCAATAAAACCCAACAGCACAGCTTTTACATGAGGGCCTAGTCTATACCCATCAATATTTAGTAGGACTTCTACCATGGTCTGGTAAGAGATACAATTTGACCCACCTCTCTGCAGAGTACAGATAAAATAATTTCACTAAATATCAGCATTCCAGGGCTACCTAACCCCATTTACAGGCCCATCGTAAAGCCAGTAATAATACTTTGTACTTGTGAACTGCCTCACATTGAAAATCACCAATGTTCTATAGGCCATAAATTCTCCCAACACCCTTTATGAGATAAAAAATAATTATACCCACCAATTAACAGGTAAAGTAGAAACTAGCTTAGCCGAAGCACACATTTGTCCAAGGCCACTGGGCTAAGACAGAGTCCACCTGTTCTGAGACCTTGAGCAAAGCTGATCCTGCCTTGGCTGCAAGGAGGGCTACAGTCCTTCCTGCTGGGCACAATTCCTACTTCCCCCATCCCCCCACCCCTCTACCCCCACTTCCCTTCTGAACTAACTTTTGGCAGCCCTCCTCAATTTCCTTCAAGGTGTTAACTAGTACCAGTTGATAATACTCAAGGTGTTAACTAGTACCAGTTGATAATACTCAAGGTGTTAGCCTTCCCAGGAATAGCTCTGTTTTATTAGGGGACTTTTGAAGGGTGGATGGCTGACAAGACCCAAACAAAGGAACTCTGAATCTCTGATGTAAAGATTGCCCCTTTCCTAGAGCACAAAATGTCCTATGGTGGGGAGGGGGGGACTGCACCCCTGTGCCTTACTTCCTGGAGACCATCTCCTTGGAGAAACTTCCTTCTTTGATAGTTATAACGGAAAGTCTTCCTCTATTTTAAGGAAAAAGGAGCTGCCTTAGAGCGACATTGGGATAGCTGCTTGTCTGTGTGCTCCTTAGAGGAAGGGAAAGTTTCTCAAATTTTCTAGCTCTGTCCTTTGTACCCACCTCTAGTGTACCAGTGAATTGTTTTCTGGCATCATCTGGAAACACAGTTCAAACCCTGCCACTGATGAGATTTCTCTTACCATGCAGGACAGGCGTTTTCCATAGTAATTCCAAGGAGACTGACAACAGTTGAAATCCCTTCTAAGAACAATTTGAAGCCATCAGGAAAATTCTTAGTTGCCTCTGCTCTTTTATTGTGGCTTGAATCTGATATCCTGAAATAAATTGCAAATGGAAAATCTCTTTAAGTAATTCAAAAGAAAGGTTCGAGCTAAGAACTTCAGGTCTGAAAATCACTTCCGTATATTTAGGACAAACATCAGGTTGATGATGTAAAGAAGAATTTGCATGATAAACAACCACTGAATTTAGAGAGGAAAATGCCGAAAGCAGTCTATCATCATATCACTGAAAGAGAAATTTATCTCTTATGAAGGAGACATAAAATGGAATTTGTTTCTGCTGAAAGGGAACGAGGCTCTGATATCGATGGGAGGCACAATGTTACAATCAGGAGAAGAGAGAAGAAAAAATCAAGTTTTCTTTTTTCATCTTCCTTTCCTTTGACAGAACAACTTTGCGTTGTTGGCCTTTCAACCACCCTTCAGCAGTGATTTACCAAACTGGCAAAGAGGTTTCCTGGCAAAGGGAGTGACTCTCACCTTTAGGAAGCTGGTTCTGAAGAGAGATAGGAGTGTGCTCAGTTGCCCGTTCATGCTGGTGCTAGCTCTCACCCATTTCTGCACCGCATCCCTTTCTGATACTAGCTCTCACCCGTTTCTGCTCCGCATCCCTTGCTGATACTAGCTCTCACCCGTTTCTGCACCACATCCCATGCTGGTACTACCTCTCACCCGTTTCTGCACCACATCCCATGCTGGTACTAGCTCTCACCCGTTTATGCACCCCATCTTAACAGTCTGGGTTGTACAGAAGGTCTGCAGGAAACAACTGGAAGCTGAAGTTGGATCATGAGGATAGGGTTGATAGCTTGGGCTGCTTTCTTTTCCTGGATCTCATTCCAGGGAAATTTGCATTAAGGTAGCTAAAACAAGAACAACCATGACAGGACAGAGATTTGTTGGAGTTAATTCTTGGTAATGAATTTGAACTGCCAGATCCGAAGTGTTAAAATTCAAAATGTATAGTTAACTAACTACAAAGGTCAATTCAATTCCTTTCATCTGTACTACTTTCAAAACATGCAATTCAGTAAAAAAGTGTTGCAGGTTGAACATAGAGAGTGGGATTATGGAAACAGAAGAGCAGTCGTCCTGGCCCTGTGACCTGTATAGTATAGGATTTGTCAGTTTCCCTCTCATTGTGATTCCTCTCTGCTCAAAGCCCATGGAGTTCCTCCAGCACTACCCAGAACTTCTGCCCTGTTTACAGCAATAGTTACCAGGACTGACAACATGGATACTTGAAATATTTATATAGCGTTTGTGCAATCACTCTTCATTGCCCAGTAAAAGAACTTGTTTGCAGGGGCTGGCTCCTTGCCAGAGTTATCTTGATCTTAATTTTATAAGGCAAGAATTAACCTCAGAGTTCAAAAATTGAAAAAGAGGGTGGAGGAGTTGTTGGTAGATGATCACTTGTGGTCAAGGAAAGCTGTTAGCTTCTCTGTGGGCAGATATCCAGGGGCAGTTTAAAATGACTTCCCTCAAGGAGGAAATGCCGGAGATACACCTGGAAACTCGGAAGCAAAAGTAGAGAACAAAACAGTGTGTGGTGAAGACTTTTATCATGTCTACACTCCCATCCAAGTATCTAAAACCATTGCCATCATACGTCAGCAATTTTAACTGATCTTGTTAAGGTTTTACATGGGTCATCCATGCAGCTACACCTGAAGTCAAGAGGGTGAAAAGGCAGAGGCCACCCGTGCTAATGAATGGATCTTGGGTGAGATCACCTCCCCCAGTGACTCAGCTCCAGTTCTGGTAAGGTCAGTATCTTCCTCCATCCACTACCCCACTGCAATTATGGACAGTGTTAGTAAGATGAGAAAAAAAATGAACAATATGGGGAAGGGTAAAGAGAGGAACCTAACCTTGGTAGCAGGGAGACAGTGACAGAGGGAGCATGACGGGACTCATTCCTGTGTGACTTTTCCAACCACTTCCACTTGAGAGAAACCAGCGCAGAAATAGGAATAGAAATGATCATCAGATAATGTGTGACGTGATTGCCGGGCATAAAAATATTTGTTATGTGTTCCTGTTTTGAAACTCATTTCAGGAAATTATCAGCCAAGGACTGAGGTGAAAACAGAGAAAAAGGCTCTGGAAGAGTCATTTCCAGAGGAACTATCAGGAATCATGGTGAAACAGCTACTGTATGGAACTTGCTGTCAAGACAGACAGAGACACAAAGAGAAAACTGCTGCTGAAGGAAGCCCATCTAGAGGCCGTTAAGAATTTAAAGACAGATCTCAGATACAATATTGCACCTGAACAGTCTTCAGGGAGACACTGATGAGGCTGGTGAGTGGATCCACAGTGCAGGGTCCACAGACAGCATGGGGAAAGCTACACAAACATCTCCTGAGCGAACCTGTCCAGGCTCCTCTCTTAAGGGAGCACAGAAGGAATGAATTCGAGGTAGGCTCACATCGTGTGTACCTCTCGATATGATTCAGGCTTGACTGGAAGCATTCCGTTGATGGGAACAGACAGTTAGTGGAAGTCAACTTTTTTTCTGAGTTTGATGGATGTTGTGATAACTCTCCTAGCACTGTTTTTAGGAGTGAGCATTAGAAACTGTGGAATTCGGTCACACAAAGGAGAAGTACAGTCAAGTGTGCTGATCAGTTATCAAGCCCTAGTGTGCATGCTGTTCCAATTTGTTAATTAAGGAGGATAATGAAACAGCATAGGAAGAGGTTTGTTGCCCTCATAATTTCTATTTTTAATTAACTAGAAAAATCAAAATATTGTATGATTATAAAGATATAATCAACATGCAGAGTATTCTACACCCTAGGCAAAGAGAAAATGTGAGTGGAAAATATGTTCTAAAATGCTAATTTTGGTTTTGTTTGAGTCCGGTGACTATGGGTGATGCAAAAATATATAAAACACATCTTATGCCCTCAAGGAGCTGACTAAGTCTTCTTTCTTATTCCATTTGTTTAGTCATCTTCAATTTTCATATCAATAAAACTTTAAGGAATGTCTTAATTGAAAACAAGTTGAGCGAATGTTAGAAAAGGACAAAGTAAACAAATCATAGGATTTGTTCTAGGAAAATGTAAAAACTATTTTAACTCAATGGATTTGCACAGATAAACAAATGTGTTTGACAGATTTAATGTAGCACCCATGCCACATATCATTATCTGATTGACCTCAACACAGCAAATATTCCTACAGAATATATCAATATTACTATAGAAGGCAACTCTATAGAAGGAACCCTAAAGAAGGCAACAAGAAGAAAATATAAATAAAAATATCCGTGCCTCAGAGGATCTGGGATAACAAAAGTAAATTGTATTGAAGATACAAGCAGCTTTCTCCACACACAAGACTGCCTCCCATTTCCACTGGGTGTTCTCTGGAGAATAGATATGGGATGTCTGATTTTTTATGCCGATTTTCCAGAAAGTGAGAGATTGTCGCTGAGTGGCACTTAGCAGGCAGAGGTGGAGAATGGTCACTAGATGATGCTTGGCAAGCCGTTCTTGCTAACTGCTGTGCTCATCTGGAACACTTTTCTTACAGAGCCTCCTATACCTGCCTTTCAAATCATTCAAGTTTCCATTCCAATCCTGTCCGCAGGCAGCCTTTCTTGACCTCAGTATTGCAGAACTGTGATCTACCCCCACATTGGCCTTGATCCTGTGACTCAGGCTTATTATCTCCGCGGTGTTTCTGTGCAATTCATTTTTCTAAAATTTGTGGAAACTTCTCCACACTTTAGGACTCTAAACTCAATGTCTTTTGAGAACTGAGAGCATATAGAAGAGTGTGTGCATGCTTCAGAAGATGCACTCAGGGAAGATTTGTGAATTCATGGGAAAGGAACATCTGCTTCTGACTCAGTCTTGCTTTATCACCTGCGGGTAGCAGTGTCTGGCATCAGTGACATTCCAAAAATGATGAAAAGACAGAGACTGCAAAGAAAAACACTCAAAAGACAGAAAACCAAACTGAAGAAATGGCTCCATGGATAACGACATTTGCTATTATTCTTCCAGAAGACTCATATCCAAAGAAGAATGGATGCTCTTTTATGGTCTCCTTAGGCACCCACACACATGGCACACACACACACACTCACACACTTACACATGAATTTTTCTAAGTCATAGCTTTGAAAGACAGAAAACAAAGAGGAAAAATGCCATGTAAGACAGATCGTATAGTGATTGTATACTTGTCTGTTATATTTGGTATATGTCTTAGTTGGGTTTTCTACTGCTGGGAAGAGACACCATGATCACGGCAACTCTTATAAAGGACAACATTTAATGCTAGTGGCTCTCTTACAGTTCAGAGATTCAGTCCATTATCATCATGGCAGGACACAGGACGTAAACACGGTGCTGCAAAGGTAACTGAGAGTTCCACATCCTGCATGGGAAACAAGAAGTGATCTGAAATACTGATTCCACAGTGACTCACTTCCTCCAGTAAGACCACACCTACTCCAACAAGGCCACACTTCCTAATAGTGCCTGTCCTTTAGGGCATTTTCTTTCAAACCACCACTGTGGCTTGTTCCCATCATCCCTGAGCAAGCTGAGTTTCCTAGTTCCGATGTGTCAGTGTTGTGAGTGAGAAGGAGATAAAGATCATGTGAAGCTTGGGCCAGAATGAGTGAGAAGGACATAGGATGGTACCTCCCTGCGCTCCTGTGGATAGAGGAACACACCAGAAAACAATGGAGCAGACATAAAATCAGAGGATTGATAGTGAAATCCCTCACTGGTACGGAGCATTGTACGTTTTATATTGTTGCTATTATTTCTTGTTTTATTTTAAAGAAGTGGGTCTTGCTGAATAGATGTAAACTAGCCATGTAACAATGTCTCCTGGGTGCTGTAAGAGAAGTTCTAAGCTTATTCTATATGGATGCACATCTTC
>JAQHUG010000054.1:477111-505981 GCA_028555095.1 Dicrostonyx torquatus | reverse complement strand
CTAACTAACATGACTACAAGCTTGACTATTATAGATGATTATCTATTAACCTATATTTCTTAATTATACATTACATTTTAAAATGAACTACACAATCACAACATCTTATTCAAGAGAATAAATATACATATAATAGGATTGACCTTATATTTATATCAATAAACCAAGATCTATATCAATGCAAATTATTCATACCTATATCATATCCCCCTTTAAATGTAAATAAACATTTATAGACAATATTTAACCATATGGGCACAATTTTCTCCATACTACTTCCTGTTGATTGTTGGGCATAGTAATTTTGGGGGGTGTTCATGGCAGCCTTTGGAGAGGTCTTGTTCCATCAAACCACACCAGTCTGGAAGCAATCCACAGGTTCTCATCCTCTATGAAAACAAGAGAAGAACCTCTTTCCCAAAGCAACATATCCTTAGACCCAAATTTGGAAGTCATGATACTTTATAATATACATGCTGGTTTAGCTTAGCAGCCCATATAATGAAATGTCTCTCTGTACTTAGCTCATTCACAGTCAAAAAATTTAAACACAATAATATACATAATCCAGACTCTGTGAATTTTCCATTTTCACCTGGTTTATTTTTCTTTATTTCTTTAAATCTGTGACTATATGTACTCTGTCTCTTTAAAGACTTTACCTTTTTTTTAAGCACTAACTTTATCTTATGACTCTCTATACTCTTTTTCTTCTCTCTTTCAAGTCTACGTACATTTATACAACACCATGACTCATCTGGATTTATTTCAATTAGACAATGCCATCCCAGACAATGAGGTTCTAGTTAGCTAATGGTTAATGGGTCTATGTGCTGTGTGTTTTGCTGGAGTTCTTTCAATGAATCTTTATAGTAATTTTATAGTTGATACTACTAAGTATACTTTATGGATGAAGAAACCAGCAGTTTTGGAGTTTAGCTATTGTCTACAGTATGTATGAGTCTTGACCATAGGGCTTTTACTGTGAGATAAGGCACTGGACTGAAATCGCAGATCTAGGATGAGAAGGCAATGTGATAGAATTCTGAGAGTTAATTGACATTGAAGATTGGAGCTGAGGAGGAGGCTAAGTGATAGCAGGGTACAACCACCAAGGAGAAATGTGCTTGAAAGAATGACATATTTAGATGGAATGAGATGGAATGTGGAGGAAAGAAACAAGGTAAGTTTACCAAGTGAGACAGTGGCACCCCATCCTTTGGTGTTCATCAGTTCCCCACCAGTGTACTTGTAAGCAACCTTTCATTGCCATGTACTTGAAATGAGTGGCCTTTTCCTCCTTGCATTTTAAATGCCTCTCAGCTATGTGAAGTTTGGGTAAAAGTATATGTTGCGGTGACTGGGCTGAATTAAGGGCAGAGCCCCTGAACAGCCCTGATGCCATGGCTTTGTTATAAAGGTCTGTAAGATATTATCCCAGTGTCATGGATTATACAAATGTGCACAAATGGCAGTTTCCTCCTTTTGCTTCACACAATGTTAAAAATGAGTAAAATATGTTTCCCATTGCACTTCCCCCATGCTTGGGGACTTGATGAACTCATTTTAAGTTTCCACATCTTTATAAAAATGTTTTGTTTTTTACTGAAACGTGTTTTTGATCAGGAACATAATTTCACTATTACGTGTGTGTTTCTGAAATAAGTATGTATATGGAACAAGTGCATGGAGGCAGTCTCTCTGGGACAAACCCCAGGGTCTGGATTCTTCAGATCTCACCTCAGCCTAGCTGGACCTCAGTAGATAATCCTGGGAGAGCTGGTTTCTGCCTTTGCTGACCCGCTTCCTGCTCTTTCTATTGCTAATTTCTCAATTAGTAATATGACTTAACAACTGCAGTCATTTTTCTGAACTATGTAAGTTTAGATTTTGAATTAATGGAATACCGAGCTTCAGACAAGCTGAACAGCAATGCTGTGCTTTTACATTTTTTAAAGTTGGGGCTCATTTTTTTCAGACACAGTATCCAAATGCTAAGCTCTTACCCAGTCTTGTTTTGTAAAGCAGGTAGAAAGAGTCATAATTCCTATAATAATGTCAGCCCAGGCTTGGATCAGACCAGCAATTTACATTTATATTTAAGAAACCCTAGAACTTTCATGAACATTATACATATCTTATTGATTCTGAAGAGAGAGGGGATAGACACTGTAGCCAAAGACTAGCTTGGTGGCTTCCAACACAATAGATGTGGCTCTTTACACAAAAAATCTGATGGGAAAGTAGTAGTGGTAAGGTAGGCAAGGAATTTAATCAATCTGGCCGTAACAGAAAGACAGCAAAGATAAGTTAGACATATAAACACATCTTCAGAGAAATGGTGGGAGCTCCAGGTTTACACAGAGGAAGAACTGGGGCGGATGCAAAGGGTAGGTCTAAGTAAGCAATCCTGGACCAGCTGTGGTCTGACTGCTCTCTGTCTCCATTCTGTTTCTTCAAGTGACTCTGGATGAGTTCTTATCACTTGAAGAAACAACATGGTCCCCAAGATGATTTTTTTTTCTATAGGGGGTATAGGGACAGCTCCAGCTTCCATGGTGATATAATCGTGCCCTTTTAGTAATAACTGCATCATAAAGTCAACTTGCCTGTAAAGCTTTATGGTACCTGGAATTCAAAGTGGCTGCTTACTGGAGATCTGGAAGCCCCTTTTGGAGGAGGGGTTCAGAATGGGGCACTGACAGATTCGCCTGTGAAATACTTTAGTTGTTCTTATCACTATGTGTTCATACATAAGGGGAAACAAGGCTAGGTACATTTGGGGCCTCATTTTCTTGCACCACTAGATTTTAGATAATCCTTCAGCTACTTACAAGCCTGGTCCAATTGGGCAGGAATCTAATCCAGAGTAGAGAGACATAGAATGAATGCCAAGATGCCAGGCTTTCATGTTGCTTTTAGCTGCCTTGTGACCCAATGGGGAATCCATGTTCTTTATCCAAAGCAGTTTGGATAATACAAAGTATTACAAAGTGTCTTTTGCAATAGTCTTTCTGTTTTATGAATGAGAACATTAGCTTGTCCAGAGTTACAAAGTTAATAAGTGACTGAGTCTGTAATTAAATCCAGGTCAAATTTTAGACCCTCTACTTGCACCAGAAGGATGCAGCGGGGAGGTACAGGAGTTGTAGCCACCGGACTTGGTATTCTCCAGAGCTCACACATCACCTCGTACCATACACAAACTAAGTGCACTGCTACATTATGGAGCTTCAGCTAAGGCAAACTAGCAAGGTGGACCGAACTTTGCCATGATCTTCTAAAACTCACTCTCCTGTCAGTTGAGTGTTTTCCCTAAAAGAAACCCTCAATAACGAGAGGCTGAACAATTTTTGTTCTGTGTTGTTTTCCTTCTTAAAAAGCTCTTTCTTCTGAGACTATAATATAATTACATCATTTATCCCTTCTCTGTCCTCCCTCCTGACACTCCCGTATACCCCTCCTTGATCTTTTTCATGAAAGCAAAATTCACATAACATGAAATTAACTATTTTAAAGTGAACGGATGATAAAGTGGCAGTAATATTGTCAGGTGCCACACTATTGCAAAGTCCAACTTGTTTTGAAATACTTCCATCAACTGGAAGTAAAACCTCAGAAGTGTTATGGAGTTTCTTCTCTTTCCCAGCTACCTCTAACCCCCAATGAACCCCTCTGCTCCTATCTCTGAATTTAACTAGTTTAGATAGCTTTATGCAAATTAAATTAAACAGAAAGTGAACTTTTATATGTGTTTCTTTGCTTTGCATAGCTTGTCAAGTTTCATTCATGTTCTAACACAGTAACAGCATTCTGTCTTATATATACACTATAAGGTGTTTGTCCATCGGCTGATGACTGTTTGGGCCATTACCACCTTTGGCTACTGTGAATGTACTTAATTCAGTGTCTGAGGAATTTGCTTTATCATACGTTAATTTCCGGGTTAAGTTTTTGAGGAAATGCCAAAGTATTTTCCATAGCATCTGAATTAATGTCTACCTACCCTAATAATGGTTCCAGTTTCTTCCAGTTCTGGTATCTGAGACTTTTGGTTGTTGCCTGTGATAACCACACTGCTACAGGAGGTGTCACATCCTTGAGGCTTTTGTTTTATTTCCCAAGTGACTAATGATTTTCAATATGTTTTCATGTCTTACCAGGAACTTGTCTCTCTTTTTTGGAGATGTATCAACGTCCTTTGTATATCAGCATCTCTGTTGAATTAAAGTTGTCACTTATGTATTATTTTCTGGCTACTAAACTTTTAGATAAACATATAGGTGATATTTTATCGAATTCTGTAGATCATCTTTTTTATTTTCTCAGTACTTACCTTTGATGCACAAATATTTTAACTCTGATCAAGTCCATTTTATTTAGAACTTATATTTATTGATGTATTTTTTTCTTTTTACTGAGTGCGTGTGGTAGCATATTCATGAAACCAACTCTAAAATCATGAGAATTTATCCCCATGTTTTCTTCATATAGGGATTTTAGAGCTTTAGCTGTTATATTTAGTGCACTGATTTGTTTGTTTGTTTGTTTGTTTTTCGAGACAGGGTTTCTCTGTGGCTTTGTAGCCTGCGCTGGAACTAGCTCTTGTAGACCAGGCTGGTCTCGAACTCATAAATATCCGCCTGCCTCTGCCTCCCGAGTGCTGGGATTAAAGGCATGCACCACCACCACCTGGTCACTGATTTGTTTTGAGCTGAATTTTGAATAATGTAGACAATCTTAGTAGTTCCTATTTACTTCAGTTTCTCTTTCTGTTTTTCTTCCCTAGGAACTCTTGAAAGAAAGGGGCTGCATACCTTTAATCTGACTTCTCTGACCAAGTCTGAAAATGTTTTGTCAGCCACACTGTATTTTTGTATTGGAGAATTAGTGAACCTCAGCTTGAGCTGTCCCGTATCCCAAGGATGTCCCCATCATGCGCAGAGACAACACATGCAGATAGATCTCTCTGCGTGGATCCTCAAACCCAACCAAAGTCAACTCCTGGGTCACCTGTCAGTAGATGTGCCCAAACCTTATCGAGACACCATGACTTGGCTGTCAAAAGACATTACTCACCTCCTAAGAAAGGCCAAGCAGAACGAGGAGTTCCTTATAGGATTTAACATTACTTCCAGAGCGCATGAGCAGCCCAAGCGCATGCTACTTTCCCCGGAGCCTTACATCTTGGTGTATGCCAACGACGCCGCCATTTCTGAGCCAGAAAGTGTAGTATCTAGCTTACAGAGACACAGAGATTTCCCCGAAGAAACTGTGCCCAAACTGGATAGCCACATCAGAGCTGCCCTCTCTGTTGAAAGGAGAAAGAAGCGTTCTACTGGAATCCTGTTGCCTCTCCAGAACAATGAGCTACCTGGGGCAGAGTATCAGTACAAGGAGGAGGGCGTGTGGGAGCAGAGGAAGCCATACAAGACCCTTCAGACTCAGCCGCCTGAAAAGAGTAAGGCCAAAAAGAAACAGAGGAAAGGACCGCATCAGAAAGGCCAGACGCTGCAGTTCGATGAACAGACCCTGAAGAAGGCAAGACGAAAGCAATGGATCGAACCTCGAAATTGTGCCAGAAGGTACCTCAAAGTGGACTTTGCTGATATTGGCTGGAGTGAATGGATTATCTCCCCCAAGTCATTTGATGCTTATTATTGCTCCGGAGCCTGCCAGTTCCCCATGCCAAAGGTAGCCACTGTCATTTATTTTGTGCTCACTTTGTTTTTGCATGGGGTAGAGGAGCATGCTGAGTGTGTGTTTTCATTTAAGAAACTCTATTTGGAACCTTATTTATAACATTCTAAAGTATAGCATAATGGGCAATGTGGTTATGCTTGGGTTTTCTTTGATGATTGTTAAAAGTAACATGAGGTATGAAGGCTATGAAAACCATATGTGGAAAATATGCATTTTTTTGTTTCCAAACATGGTGCATATCCAGCCGTGTGGTCACTAGTGAATATACACCTGTCCTCAGTAAGCAAGCCCCAGATGGCAAAAGCTGATATCTGAGTGGTGTTTAAGGGATGTAGAAATAATGTGGAAGCAAAAAGAAGGAAGCAAAAATGCTGTGGGGCATTTTTGGATAAGCATTTTCTCATAAGGTGAATTGTCCCCATGCAGGTCAAGATCTGGGTTTGGCTAGATCAACTGGCCTAAAACCCAACAGATGCATGTTTCATTTGCTTAACTGCTAGACATTAAGAAAGAGAGAGAGAGAGAAAGAGAGAGAGAGAGAGAGAGAGAGAAGAAAAGCAGAATGTGATGACAGTGACCTTCCCCAAGGCCCATCTTACCCTGCCAGAAATTACCTTCGTTTATTCCAAAAGCATTAGAGACTGCATTTAATAATATAAGCTTGTTTTTGTAAGTCTTTCCAACTCCAATGTCCATCTCTCCACGCAAGTCCAAATAGCAGGTCTCTCTACACTGGAGTATAAATAGTACACTCTATGGTAAAATTAGCCACGCCCTCAGCATCGGGTTTAGCTTATTGCTCCACTTCCGGTCTCAGATACAACAGCTTACGTCTCTACTACACACTTAAAGGTGACCGAAAGGCAGAGTTCAGAAGAGGAATCACAGTGGGTTTTTAATAAAATCTGAGTCCATTTTTGCTGTTCTCTAAAAATAGAGAAAAATTGTTCCTTTTCCTCTTAGTCGGCAATTTCAGTTTATGGGTCTTTATATTGCTACTTTATGTTTTAATCCTGTAGTCACTGATTGACATACACAGAGAGAGAGCTGAAGACACAAGACCAGGTCAAGCTCAGGACCAATGACCTATCTAAAATCCTGTTTTCCCTGTTGGTTATTTAAGAAAGATGCGTTTTGTACATTTCCTACAAAGTTGTCATTCCAGAGGAGTTTTGTAATTTTCTATTTTTAGAATACAACCTGAAGTCAGGGTTATGAATTCAGGGCTGTATCAAGAGCCTTATCTTACTTACCTCAAGATTCTTAAGGACCTTCAGTGCTCAGGCAAAATGTGCTCAGCTGGGGTGGCGTTTGGAGTCTTGGGTGCAGCAAATATGGCGAATGTAAAAAGCAGAGATGCGTCCTCTGTCAGGGTGCAGCTTGCTTTGTGACACTGAGAATTGAGAAGGTAATCTACAGCTGATTTTCAGATCGGAGTGACTGACTTTAGGTCGGTCTTTAGTCCAGACAACCTCTCTCATTCCCATTTGCTGTAGTTTCTTCTGGGTAGCTTGGAGAAATTTTTCTTCTGTTCCTTTATCATGCCAGCGAATGTTCAGGCTCCAGACAACATCTGAACATAGATGTTCAATCCCTTTGCTTTTCCTCCCCAAACTCTGGAGAGCTCAGTTTCCACCTTTCTACCGTTCCTCCCCACCTGTGACTCTAACTTCATTCTGTTTCCTTCCACTGTTTGTAAACCCAGTCCCTTCAGAAGGGCTTTTGGAGGAAACGGAAGAGAATCAGAGTTGGAAAGTTGCCATGGGATGTGTTAATAACTACAGAGATAAATTTAGGGAGGAGCATGTGCATAATTCAACCGTCATACGCGGACATACTTGTTCCCTGATGCTGCTCCTTCACAAACACTTTTGTGCAACAGCAGACTTGATGGTTTCTTTGCGTTTGAATTTTGCTTCCACCACTATGCAACAAGGGCCTGTTAGATAAGTCAGTAAAACTTTCTACATGTTATTTTTTTTTTGCTCTGAAACGGCGAAAGCAGAGGATAATAAAAATAGCAAAACCTGTACAACAAACACGGTGAGGAAATGAAATCACGAAGCAATAGACGTGGAGTAGTGGGTACTCCATAACCATTTGTCATCCAGCTGACCACTGGCCGTTGAGGAGACTGGAACAGAAGAGGCGTCTAAAGAAACACTGTGTAGGGAGCACAAGCACGCAAAGGAAAGCCACGAGGCAAGACAGGTTTTGTAAATGTTTTCAGTCCTTTTCAAACATCGCAAATCTGAAAATAGGATTCTCCCTCTGGGTTCAACAGCCATGAGCTCTTCCAAGGAGGTTCTTTCGGGGGGTAGGGGGAACAGGGTGAGGAGAGGACCTGTGGCAGTAACTGGACTCATCATAATATTTGTCGAAACTTGGAAGGACATCAGAGCTCCAGGGACACATAACAGGGACCCATGTGGAGGTCTTTTCTCTGAAGTTGTGATTCTCTTTCACCAAGAGCAGACGTTTAGCCTTGTGCGGAACTGCTTGACTTTCAGTGTGTGCTAGGGGTTCCCTTTAAGCTCTAGTGACTTTGTATCTTCCACTCAGTACGTTAACAAAGGAGGACAGGAAATAAGATGTACAATGAGGTAGTTAATAGGCACTGCTGTTAGCACAGTGTCTGATGTGGCATCCAGAATGAGATATTTAAATAAAACTACAGTCTGACCAGCAGAGGAAAATGAAGGTCTCTCCTCAGATCAGCATAGCACATGTGGACTGACTCAAGTGCCAAAGAACTTTCAGACTTCAGATATATATTTTGCCTCTGAGGAAAGTTCTCCCAGGCCAGACTCCTCTGTTGGGCCTCCTGTTTTTGGCCTCCTGGGTGAAAGCCTGGCCTATATGGCGGGGCCCTTCGTCTGCAAAAGTTGACAACCTGCTCTGTAATTCAGAACAGCTGTGTTCTGCCTTTCCCAAATTCCAGGCTTTGCCCTTTCACTGATTCCAATTAGATAGTTTCTGGGCCATCACACCCATGTGGGCTGGACTGGAAGAGTGTGGAGCAAAACCTCATGGCCCAGGTCAGGAATGAAGGTTCTCAGCGGCTGACATACTCCCCTTCTAATGCATCTGTAATCAAATGTAACCAGAGGACGTCATCCACGGCTTGGCAGGGCAAGCCTGGCCACTGGAGGTGTCATTCACAGACACAACAATTTGGGTTAGGTTTTTTTCCCCTCTTTTCTGATTTCTGGCTCTTGTGGCCAGTCTGTTCTCCCAGAGAGAGACTCTTGGAATGAAGCCATCTGATGAAAACTACCCAGATAGCCAGAGCCAAGTGCTCTGCCTCTGCCTCCCTCACCACCTCAGCAGCAATGGAAAACAGAAATTTCAAATGAAAATGATTGAGCCATTGTTCCTGACAGAGATCCAAGAACCCAACAAGGATTAGAGGAATGAAGTTATTTCTGCAAGGAATTGTGAAAAACCTAGGACGAGCAAAGATATAGAGTCAGGCAACAAATAACTGAAATGCTTTGAACTGAGTATTCCGTATAAAGAGATTCACATTTAATTAATTCAAAATGATGGACTATTAAAGATGTCTTTAGATCTTCCAGTTCTAATCTCAGCCATGAGGATGAGCCCTATAAACACAAAATCTCGACAAAACTCAGCAAAATTGCACCTGAATTGACGTGGAAGGTGGACACTGTCATAGGAGAGTGATGGGCGCGGGGCGGAGCACAGACTCGTACTTGTGATTGGCACCAGCTCCAAGCTAGAAGAGAGGGTCATGAGAAACATGATCCTAGCTTGAAAACAAACCTTCTTACTGGCAGCATGCTTCACACCAGCAAATGACACCATGGATTATTTGTGCATGATGTGACCATTCCTGGTAATGGTAGCTCCATCAGAGGATTCCTTAGCTAGGAAAAGGGGATACTCCCTAGTCATCTGAGAAGTCCCTGATACAAACACCACCCCAGAATCAAGGGCTTGGGCCTGATTCTGGTGGGCCCCACTGGAGACTACTCATGTACTCAGTTTCTGAACGCATCCGTTCTGAGTTGGATTAAAAAAAAAAAAAAAAGACAGGAATTTTCCTTAGGAAACACCCACGAATATTTTCCATTTCTACACCAAGTCACTTGCACAGAATCTTTTATTTTTGTTGATAGGAGTCATTTCTCATAAATGGGTAAAACGGAGGGTGTATGATTTCTTCTAAGTATTTCAGTCATTTAACAGCATTGCTCCGATGTCTAGATGTATGTTCTAGGAGCTGGGGGAGTTGGTGCATAGTTGTACTAACTGTTCAAGTACTCACCTAATTGAGGCTATCCACACTACATGACATCTAGGCATTAAACATTAAACACAGAGAATAATATCAGGAAACCTGATTCTTACTGCCTCTGAGGCTTTACAGCAAGCTGTTTGGAAGGCCGAGTCTTCCACTTAGCTTTCAGTCAATGATAGGAAAAGGGAATTGTGGCAAAGGTCCGTTGTGAAGATCACTAATCGTCATATTGCAGCCTGCAGTGGCTGTTCTCTACCGTGTTACAGCATAAATGGGAGTTTGTGTAAGCTTCACAGACTTGGGGGGGTTGCTTCTGTTTGTAAATATTAATCATATAGACTAGTAGGAATCATTGTGGCATTTTGTATACACTTGCATGCTCTTTTGAGCCCTCCATTTTTTTCTAATAATTTTCATTCAGTAAACACATTTTAATATAGAGCAAACACTATGTAAAGTCCCAACACTGGGACTTCTTAAAACTTAAGGTGAGACTACCCTCTTCTGTAATCAATTAGAGCTGATTACACTTAGTTACCACTTAACGAATTAAAACTATGTTAAATATGCACTTCCAGTCAGTAGGAAGCAAGAGTAAAACAGCGCTGTATTTAGTAACAGTGGATATTTTACAATTTTTTTACAAAAATTGAAGTGTGGAGTGTGGATTGTTCTTGTTGAAATTAAAAGATGGAATGATTCAGATAACATTCCCCTTTCTCTGCCAGCACACCTTTGTTTAACTTGTTTTAATTTTTCTGATAGTATGTCAACTTTCTGCATCATGTCTCCATTGGCCTGGGTGCATCCTTGACCTTCTAACTTTTCCCAATTTTCCACTCTGGTGTTCTTTACTGGTTGGGAATTAAGGTCCCAATTCATGGATCTAAAAGTCTCTGAGGCAGAAAGAAATTAGAGTTTTAGTTGAAATAATATTGTCTATTTTGGGAAATTATTCTCCTTTGTGTGGTTGTTGTTAGCTTTGCTTTTGGTGCGGTTTCTGCTTCGTTTTAATATAGAGTCTCCTGTAACCTGAGGTGACCTTCAGCTACCTGTGTCGTTGAGGCTGGCCTCGAACTCCATCTCTTTGTGCCTCCAAGAGTCAGGGCTGCAGTAAGGACTGCTGTGCTCAGCTCTGTCAGTCCGCTTGTTTGATGTGTTTGCTGTTTTGAGGGCCAGCTGGGGAATCACACCTTACACATAGTAGGCAAATTTTCTATTGAACCACAACTTAAGTTCTCAAATTTCTGTTTATAAAAAACAACTAATTTCATCCACCTATGAAAACAATACTAGGAGAGATGAAGTGTTGCCAGGGATTGTGGTTTCTCTTTAGGAGTCTTAACCTTGCAGCACTTATAGGTAGAGTTGAGCTATATGTAGTAGGAGCTTCCTACGTGAAATGTGTTCTATTTTCTCAGGGAAGAGATTTAACCAAGGCTTCCTTGATTGAACTCCTGACACCCAAGTGAAAACGATAGATCCATACTTCATTCTCAGAGGACGTGGCCCACCTTAGACCACCAAGCCACCCAGTTTAAGTTGCCCATGGAGCAACAGTGACCCCCAGTGGCCAATAGTATGATCTTGTCCACCCCATCTGTAGCCTGCACTGAATAACTGTGTTATATGAATGGAATAGTAAGTAACCAACCAAAGACTCACCCTTTGGGCAGCTACAAAACAAATTTAAAAAAAAAAACAAATAAAAGTAGCCTTCTATCCCACTCTGTTTTGTTTTAATAACGGTGAATAAATTTCACTTTAGAGTTGGTGATGGTTATCTCTGTTGGTGTGTTTATTAGAGTTCTTTAAAGGTTCGTAGAGGGTCAGGGACAATTTTTTTTTGTCGTAATTAAAAACATGGAGAATACATTAATTCCATGGTTCAGGGCTGAGTTGTTTCTAATTAAATGATTCCTGCTAACAGAACTGAGTTTGGAGTTTTACTCTACTATTGACCAGCTGTTTGACTTCAGACATTTCATTTAACTTCTCTGAGTTTCTGCAAAAATGTAACCAATTTGTTGTGAAGATTAAAGGCACCACCTACAAAACTCCTGGAGTATAGCAGGCACTGCTTAGATGGTACATCCTTGGAGGTAGAGGAGTTTGGGCTCAGGATTCGATGATGTAGGCCTTTTTAGAACTGTTCAAACAAGTCCTTTTCTTTTCTTTCTTTCTTTTCTTTTCTTTTTTTTTTTAATGTGATGAGGTCTGGGAGAAAGTAGTTTCACCTAACATGTTGCTCTTATTTCTCTTTCCAGTCTTTGAAGCCATCCAATCATGCGACCATTCAGAGTATAGTGAGAGCAGTGGGGGTCGTCTCTGGAATTCCCGAGCCTTGCTGTGTGCCCGAAAAGATGTCCTCGCTCAGCATCTTGTTCTTTGATGAAAACAAGAATGTAGTGCTTAAGGTCTACCCTAACATGACAGTGGACTCTTGTGCTTGCAGATAACCCGGCAGAGAAGGAATTCAAAGGCTCAATTCCATCACTGGTTGGGTTTCATGGACTATTTCTTTCTTCTTTCCTTTCCTTTGTATTCTATTTGTTTTTGCACTGCCAATGCATTTTGTCCCAAAAGATGTTTTATTGCATAAAGATAATGAACAAATAGATCGAAGATTTCCACCAAGCAAAACTGAACGTTTTTTCTTCTGAAAAAACTGAACGTTTTACCAAAAGTAAAATTTTGGTATATGTGGATATCTATTTCTTTTTTTAATCACATAAGAAAACCTTTTACTCAAACTGACTTTAGGAGTGTATAGACGCTGTTGACCTATTTTTGTATTGGGATTTAAAACTAGGTGGGAAATAACAGCAATAACTTACGCTTGTCTCTCCTCATCTAATGACTAAAGAGACGTAGATAGGAATCTTGAGGTTTTTATTAGTTTTCTTGCCTTAGATTCATGAGCACCCCTGTCTGCTATACACCCAGCTGGCTCTGATGTTCATGTAAAGAATTTCTGAGATTTGTTTACCCTGATTTTTCTTCACAATCATGGTGTGTGTTGAGTTAGCATATGCTGAGGGCTAGTGTGTGTATACATGTGCCAGGTGCCTGTACTTTTGTTAAAACTTTTTCATTTTGTGGTTCTGAAGCTCCATCTTCATGTGATTCCTTTTTTTTTTCAATATCATATTCTGATGAGCACCATCCACTGATGATTGCCATGATTCAAGAGCATATGCCAAGAGCAAGGCTAGATCCAGCCATCTGATGGGATGTTTTCATTTCACTGAGTTCCAGAAAAAGAGAATCAGGAATTCCATTTTTGAAAACCCAGATGTAGCTCTCCTGTACCTCCTTTTTTTTAACATTTTCATATGCTTTAAGCTAATTTCAGAAGTACTTCCTGAAGTTATTGACTCTCTAGTTCTCTTGCTATTGTTCTCTTTCTTCGTGTGCTGCTGTCCACAGACGTTGAGGTTTAAAACCAAGAAATGACCACGTGAATGACTATCATATCCCCCACCTATTTCTAGGCTCTCCACCACAGCCTTCATCATGGAACTTATAGTCACTTATATCAAAAGTTTGCTAGAAGTTATCCACTAAGAAAGAGAGCCAGTCCAGACCACAGTGTGTCTCCATCTCCAATAATCATAAGCGCCTCCTTTTAGATGTTTTTGCCCTTGAAAATTGCTTTCTAGTCTTTCCCTCAGAAACTGGAAAGGTATCTCAGTGGGGAAAAGTGCTTACTCCCCAAGTCATTCCTGGGACCAACATGGTGGAAGGAGAGGAAGTACTCCCATAAGTTATCTGTGTTCATGTGTGTGCGCGTGCGCACGCGCGCGCACACACACACACACACACACACACACAATGTAAACATTTAAAAGATCTTGTGACTGTTTTTACCTGAAGGACAGAGTAAATTCAGGTGGTGTGTGGCTGGTGGTTGTCTTTTAGATCAGTCTTACATGATGATTAGAAATAAGAAAGTCACTTCAGAGTGTATATGAGATCAGAACCATGAGGCTTTATCCCATTTCTGCCTTTAGCTGTCTATAGAGTTCAGTCATTACTAAAGGCTGAGAGTTTGCTTTCTAAGATGAGCTGCCTCAAACATAGTCTTTCATGGGTGACATTTTAATTAATAAAACTTTATTTAAATAGAAAACTTAAAAAGTGCCTATTTGCAATGTGTTAGGCACAAGTTTCCATACGGTGCCACTGTAAGATTTTGAGGACTCTCCTATACAATATTGGGGTTGATGGAAAAAGCATTACATTTTTAAAAGCTGTTTCCTAGATTAAACCTGCTTGGTGATCTCTATTTCTCTCTCTTTCCCTTCTCAACCTCACTCTTCCTCCTGTCTTTCCTTTCAAACACTGCTCTAGCCATTCTTCCAGATACACACACACACACACACACACACACACACACACACACCACAGAAAGATACACAGAAAGACAAAGGCAAAGACAGATACACACAAGGAGAGACATTTGAAAATAAAATAATTATTTTTTATTAAACAAGAAGACTACAAAATCCACAAAAATACCACTGGGTTAGTTTTGTGCTGATCATATTTATTCCGCGGCACAGAGCCTACCCTGGAGTGTGGTTAACATACCCAGCAACACTCCGCTAGAGAATACTAATTTTTCATCTGCAAGTGGGTATCAGTTTCAGAAAGCTTCTTGATTAGGGGTGGGAGCCTGTGTCTGCCTTCCCACTTAGAGCTAGGATCCCATCTGGCTTGAATCTGTGCATTCTTTTCCTGATAACTGTTTTCTGGAATTCCAGTTAAGGGATTACCCATATCCATGCAGTATTTCAAGAATTCTTCATTGTAACCTGTGTAAATAATATATAATTTACAGAATCTAATGCTGTAGAAGGAAACTGAATATTGAATGCCTTAGATCTCAGGATTGCAATATTCCAGATTAAATTTTACGCTCACATAGCTATATATTAACTGATGATCATTTATTCATTAATATAATGTTTTACTATTTCTGTATAAAAGTCTTATTACCCATTTAATATTTCATAGACAATTGTAAGTAATACTATCATCAGTCTGACTTATACAATGTTTTTTTAACTACATTATTCAGTTAATCTTGAAGCTTTAAATTTTCTCTGTGCTACCAAGTAACAAATGTCTGAACATGTTGAATCAAGGTTGGGTAAGAGTATAGCTATTCATACCTGATATATAAGGATGGGTAAGCAACTAAGTAAGAAAGAAATCTTGGGTAAGTCTGATTTCTCAGTATTTTAATGTGCTTATAAGGGATGAAATGATTCCCTTTTTCTAAAATCAAAGTTTTCTCTTCAACTTTTCACACTAATTTCTGTAAATGTTTAAGTTGAAAATTTAATGCTTGTACAGTCAATGGCAATTTAAATATATATTATATGTATATGGAAAAGTTTAAGGATGCTTTTAATTTATTTAATGACTGTTGCATTTCTATATTGGTAATGATTTTCTTCCTTACAAGAAAACATCTTTTTTTTTTAAACTATAGTTCCTAGATGGGACATGACATTTGGTTCTTTAGTCCAGTCCATGTCAAGGGTGTCTCAGTGTAACTGTGAAGGGAACTTCACTACCGATGTATTAAGCTTTGCTGAACTTGTATAATTCTCCTCCAGTAACAAAGGACTTTCATTCTATATTACAAAAATAAAAACAGCTTAATTGAACATTTTCCCATACTATTCTCTTTCCTGGGGACGGTCCTGTTTCAGAACGTTTGAAACAAGGAAAGAAGCCGAAACAAAGTTAAATCTTTCAGAAGAATGAAAGCTTTCAAAGAACAGAGTTTCCCCAACATCTAACCAACAGAATGTGACCTGCATCTTAGAGAACCACAGAAGCTCATGCAGGGGGAATATCTTGAGCCTTTGCAAGTGGGAACCCTTATCACGATTCATTTAATGTTTTCTTCCTTCATTAGACCACAAATTCTGCATTTTGTGATAGAGAGATGTAGGTTTTTAATTTTTTCCCCTAAATGTCTGGCTTCCTAGCTCAATGATAAGTTTATTTCTGCAGCCAAATTTACCACATATTGTCCATGTTAGAATGTTAAGATCTAAATGTAATTAGTCTGATCTTTATGTAATTAGTCTGATCTTTGAGATGCTGTTTAAATTGCAAAATTCTCCTTATGGGGAAAAAAAAGGCCTGAGGGTATGGAATAAAATACACTTTCCTGCTCTCCCCCCCTTCAGTCTGAGCCTACTCCACTGTGGTAGGGTGAAAGCCAGGCTAGCTGAGACTAGAGGCATTAACTAATCATCTTGAGCAAGTTCCTTGTTCTCACACAACCTTGTCTATCTTACATATAATGAGGTACTAAAACTCCTGCTCTTTACCAGCCATACATGCGATGAAAGATTGCTCTCAAGATTATGCAAAAAACTTGAAAAACTAAACATCAAGGGGGGAAAAAGAAGCCCAATTTAAAAAACAGGGCAAAGAATTCAACAGAGAGTTCTCAAAAGATGAAATACAAATGGCTGGGAAATATTTTTTCAAAGTTATATTGAAGTTACACAATCAGAGAAATACAAATTAAAACAACTTTGAGATTTTATCTTACCCCACACAGAATGGGGTAAAAGATTTTTTAAAAGTCGGGAGGCAAAAAATAGCAGTGTGGAGGTGGGAAAAGAGAAGCCCTAATTTTCTGCTGGTGTGATTGCAAACTGGTGAAGTCACCATGAAAATCAGTGTGTAGGTTCATCAGACGGCTAGAAATGGATATTCCACAGGATCTAGCTATACCACTCCTGGGCATACACCCAAGGGACTCTATATCTTACTTGGATACTTGCTTATCCATGTTCATTGCTGCTCTATTCACGATAATCATAGTGCAAACAATCTAGATGTCAATCAGCTGATGAATGGAAAAGGAAAACATGGTATATCTTCACAACCAAATATTATTCATCTGTTAAAAAAATGAACTTTGAAGGCAAATGGATAGTGCCTAAAACAGTCATCCTGAGTAAAGTAATTCAGATACATATGTTTTTTTTTTCATATGCTAGCTATAAATCTTTAGACAGGTGTGTTTTTATCTGAAAAACCCATAGATGTCAGAACGCTAGCAAGGAAATATGGGAAGGAAGACAGAATACAGTACTAAAAAGGTAGAAAGTGTAATATTAGAACAGGGAAGAGCAAATGAGATGGCGAATGGGGGGGTGGTCAGAGTAGAAGAGAGAATATGGGGAAGGGAAGCAAACTCTAAAGCCCTTTTTAAAAAAGTCATATGAAAGCCTACTACTTTAAAAGCATCCTAAATTATAAATACACAATAAAAAAAGTATAAATAGAGTTACACAATAACAGGAGTATAATACCCTCATGAGAAATAGTGTAGCAAGAACAAATCCCAGTGACAGAAATGGATTATCTATTTTGGCAACAAGTCCCACCTTGGGGACGAATAAATGCCCCTAAATTATGTTGTCATTGCTCTCGGTTGTCCTCCAGGGCTTGATGGTAAGACCCTGTTGCTGAAGACACCAAACACTTGAGTCACAGAGCATGGAGAAATCAAGCCGATGCTATCCTGGATGGTTTACCCTTGGTGACCAGCTTTCCTATTGCTGGAAGGTGTTGTGCACCCATCTAGAGAAAAAAAATATTCATCAATCTTATCTAGCTGTGGACCCTGTGAACTATAATAATGGTTAGCCTGGCAACATATGCCACTTGGGCAAGAATGTCATGAATATTATAGAAGTAACCAAATACTTTATGATTGGATTGAAGGCCTGTTTCACAAGACCTAACCCTTGCCTGGCACCATTGTTAAGGTCAAGAACCTGAGGCAAGAAAGGTCATGGACATTGGGGAATAGCCTAACACTATTATTCTGCTAAACAGATGTAACATGAACCCAACTCCTAATGACTTATTGCTAGACACGCAGACTTTTACTTCTCCAAAACCTCGTCAGAGAAGTTTCAACTTGCATAACTGGTGATTAATCCAAGAGGCCCATAACTGATCACTGTGCACAGAATAAGATACTTTGGGGTGCTCAGTCCTACCTGGGACATCTGTATCAACCCTTTCCCTCAGGGATCATCACAGAAGAGAAACCAGTGGTGCTGGATGACTACAGTTTCAGGACACACAGCAGGGCAACTGTGACATAAACTCACAGTACAAATAGCAGCATGTTCAAAACTGTGCAAGCTAGAGCCAGACCAAACCCCAGTGTGGGTTGGTGGTGAAGTAAACATGAAATCCCATCCCTAGCTGAGGAGCTATTGGCAACTGACAGCTTCTGGAAGAAACAGAGCTAGTTCTCTTTAAAGGTATGACTCCTGATTGGTTGAGCATGCATTGGTGACTCCTGATTGGTTGAGCATGTATTGGTGACTCCTGATAGGTTGAGCATGCATCAGTGACTCAGGTGATGCCTGGTTCTCTGGCAGAAAGAGCCAGGGCAGAGCTGGACCACGGACTCTCCCTGGGGTTGAACAGGATGGTGAGTGTTGCCACTCAGCCCTTCCCATGGGCCACCAGGAAGAGACACACCCACTGAGTCAGGAGTCTGTCAAAGCAGGAACTCTTTTAATGGTATCAAGCAGGGACTTATATAGGGTTGTGATGGGGGTGGAGAAGCCTGGGATGGGCCAAGGCAAAGAAAGGAACAAGGGTCAATAACATTCTGCCACTCTAGAGGTGGCTGGGCAGAGGCGGGTCTAGGTCAAGTAGCCAGAGACAGGTCTCCAAACTCTAGTTAGGCTCAGGAAGTTACACTAGGCCTCATGCCAACTCAAGTTAGGCTCAGGACACTGGGCCTCACGCTCCGGCCTCATGAAGCTCAACAAGGTGGGTAGGTGAGGAGGCGGAGGTGAATCTGTGAGTCTGTGAGGCGATGGTGGGAGGTGAAGAGTTACTGTCATCAAAATAGATTGTATGAAATTCTCAAGGAGTTAATTAAGATGTTATTTTAAATTCCTGCCTCATGTGATTTTTATGAGGTTTAATATGATAATGTATATAAATGACTTAATCAGTAGCCTAAGACAGAATAAAAAATTTTTGTTATTATTTATCTTAGCCAATGTATCTTGAATTCTAATTGTTCTTAATAATAAAAACCCAGATTCAATAATAGGGGTTAATGCTGAAGATCAGAGAAGCAGAGCAGCCAACCACTAGAGAGAGTCCTTAAATCTCTACCAATGCTCAGACCAAAAGGGTGGTCCTATTTCTACTAATCCTCCAACTGTACTGCTCCTCAGACTGGCTTCAGACTATTGCCTCAGGCTGCGATGAGCACCTCACTTCTCTCAACCCAGCCCTATCACTCCTGTCTCCACCTTCTTAGTGCTGGGATTAAAGGTGTGTGGTGATCCCAAATGCTGAGCTCTGCTTCTTCTTTAGACTGGATAAATTTTGTGTAGCCCAGTGTAGCCTTGAAGTAACAGATCTGTCTGCCTCTGTTTCCTGAGTCCTGGGATTAAAGGTGTGCACCATCACTGCCTGGCCTCTAGTGTCTTAGCTCTGTGCTCTGATCTTCAGGCAAGCTTTATTTGTTAAAACACAAACAAAATATCACTACGATCCAACTCCTTCTTTTGTGATATTTTTAAGCATTTAGTCTGATTTACATGCTTCCACTGTTGCCTTTGCTGCAGCCGTGCACTCTGGGCCTGGCAATACTACATTTTGGGCTTGTGAGTCTTGCTGGGTTTCTTCAGTTCCAAATCCTCACTTGTATAATATTCAAACTCCCATCTTGCTCTGGTATACCTGATTCTCACCCAAACATCTAATTATGCCTCATCTCAGAAGCAGTTTCCTCCTAACCATGTTTTTAGAGGAAAAACAACTGTACCACAAGCCATGACAGAGAAAGCATGCATGAGGATGGGGAGAATGAACCACCCTCCTCTCACCTGAGAAGGTCAGAGTCATTTTTACTGCTGCTGTATGATGAGTTTGTAAAACTCTCTCCCTTGTATGTCCATATTCAACTTTAATCTTTTATCCTGTCATTGTAATAGTAATCTAGTTTTCCAAAAAATAGAGTTTACATAGTATTCATTAGAAAGAGAATTATCTATGGTAGTTGGAGCCAAATAATGTGTTCTGGAATTCCAACTATGTCACTTAATAGCTATGTGACCTTGAGCAAACAATTAGCCCTCCTCTCTTTCCCTTCCCTAAGGTATAAACTGAGAACAAGACACATTTTCCACCCAGTAGTGTTTATAACTACCTGAGTCACTACACAGGGAGCACATTTATTCAGCACAAAGTAAATGTTATATGCATTTTTGATCCATCACCTCTGTTTATTTCTGAGATTGTGTCTTCACTTGATCCTGAGTAATGGGGAGCAGTGTCTCCACCGTGCTTATCAAAGTAAGCAGTTGACTTACCTTAGGTCAGAGCTCTGATGCAATTGTTTTGGTTGCAGTCCGACTACAGGTAGACTCATGGAAATTTTCCTATTCCTTCCCACTTTAGCTCAGCAAAACGAGACCTTCCTAACACTTTCTCTGACATCCTATCTTACCGTGTGATCTCTCTCACACACAGCGTTCCTGTTGTGATGTCATCCTCTATGGTGTGAGCCAGCACTGTGCTGCTGGATCTTTCAACTGCTTACACCACGGGCCAAATGCACTTCGTTTTCTGTTTTGTTTTGCTTTTTGGTTTTTGAGACAGTGTTTTTTGATGTATCTCTAGCTGTCCTGGAACTCTCTCTATAGATCAGGCTAGCCATGAACTCACAGAGATCCACCTGCCACTCTCTCCCAAGTGCTAGAATTAAAGATGTATGCCACCTTCGCCCGGCCACAACTCTTGTCTTTACGTGAGGTAACAGAAACGAATTAAAACACCCCTAAAATGCTTCCATACAGCAAATTCTCATCATCGCTACATCTCATTAAGCGTGGCTAGTCCAACAGACTGAGAACACATTATCATAGCTCCACAGGAATGTGTTCTGATGGTGCAGTGGCCAGTTTTCATCTCCTAAGCAGTGGTGGCATTGTTCCTTCTCCCATGAGGAAGAGCTGTGAACAGAGGCAGAAATAAACAAGAAGCACTTTTGGCCTCCGTCTGCTCCAAGCGGATGAGCCATGTGGTGGAAGTGACACTTCTAACAGACTCTGGGATAGGAACTGTCTCTAACCACTCTGAGCTCAGCATGCCCATTAATTATGACCCGAAAATGAACAAATATTATCTGCTATAATAATTGGGCATCAGTTTAGGATCCCTCTCCCTCCCTACATTTTCTGTGCATATGTGTAAATCTCCTCCCCAGTTTACTATGCCTTTTTTCTCTACAATCTACAGAGGAAGAGAATTTCTACTCTAAGAGGCAATTGGAAGCTTTGAGTAGTTACTATACAGAAGAGAATGTGACATATTCTATGTTGCCCCACTCTTGAGTATTGTCAGATTTAATTGATGATGGTTTGGTATTCATTTAGTACGCATTTTCTTCTAAAGCATAGAGGCACTTCCTTGTTGGCAATAATATCTCCAATCCCAGACAAAGTTCATGTAGAGTATAGCAGATGTTTTTCCCCTAACACTAGAAACACACATACTTGTGCGCGCGCGCACACACACACACACACACACACACACACTCACACACACACATACATACACACAGGCCAGGGAGGGAGAGAAATGGAGGATGGTGGGTAGAGAAGTTCAGAGGAGGAGAAGAGAGGGGAGAAAGGAGAAAGAGTGAAACATCATTGAAGCAGAGATAGCATTACAGTTGTGGTCCAACCCTCTGCCAGAAATATCAGTTGGGCTATGTTGTCCTGCTCTATGGATGTCTCCCATGACCATGAGCACTGACACATGAGCACATGAACATGCACAGAGCTGTTAAACAAGTTAAACTTTTGTAATTTCATTAGACAATCTTATTGTTACAAGTGGGAGAAGTTAATGACACAGGAGACACATGCTTGCAATTGTGACAGTTCTGTAGATTGCGGATGGGTGGGCACTGGAACACATGCTGCTGTCACAATTGTGTGCAGGAAAAATTTGAACCTTTGCAGTCTTTATGTTGAGGCAGAGGTGGATGGTGAGCCTAGGTAGGGCTTACTGGGTGCGTCTGCATCCAGACATAAAGCAGCCCTTCGAGCTGTGCTCTACACTTTGGCTTGACACTCACCTTCTAACATACTGAGGTGATGTGTGGTACCCAGGCAGGCTGCAGGCTGGGTCAAGAGATCCTTGAAGCTATTGTTTTCCCTAATGTCACCTCTAATGTCAGTCTCCTAATTACTTCAGCAGAATTTGAAAGGAGTCTTGTTAAGTCTATTCCACTCCAGTAGAATCCAGCTGGAAATCTAAAAGAAGATGAAGAATCTATTATCACATGAGACATTTTTGCCATGTAGCAGAAAGGTGCCTATTTTGAACAACCTTAGACACACTGGAAGATTATTTTCTGCTTGAGAGCAAAGGAAAGGATTTAAACATAAGTACATAAATTTATTTAGTTGAAATTAATCTTTCAATATAATATCTTAGAGAAACTTGGCCTTTGCAATTATTCTTCCTTCTGTAGATGTATGGAATGAAAACAGTCATGGATAAGACTCTACTAGCCACAAGCAGCATTAAGTACTCTGTGGCAGAGGTGGGTAGTGGAGCAAACCACTCATCTCATGAGCAGGAGGCAGAAGCTACAAACAGAACGGAACATTGAGGGCTGGAGAGCAGCCCTCAATGACCTAAGAATTTAGCATTAAACAACTTCTAAGCCTCTCACCACCTTCCAATGACAGCACTCTCGGGACTGACTCTTTAGTACATATATCTTTGAGGTTCCCTCATCACTCATGGAAACCACAGGATCATTGAAGATTCACTTATGGAAAGGAACTTCTGAGTTTATGGGAAAATGACAGAGTTACACTCCAAAGTTCATAATCAGGTTAAAATAAATGCTTTGGCTGTGAAGTTTGTTACTCAAAGAAAGAAAAAAAATGGAAATATCTGCTTTGAACCACTGAGTATTTGAAAAGGGCTACCATGATAGCCACTGGACACAAGAGATTGGGAGAGTGACTCATTCAGCAGTGGCTGAAGGGAAAGGATCCAAAGAAGTGGGCCAACTGGTTTAAGGCACAACCTAAAATTAGCTCTGATGTAGGCTTTAGATGCCAGGATCTGGTGATGTCAAGCAAAACAACTCACAGTAGACAAAACAGTTGGTGAGTGTGACCTGAAGACTGCCCGCATCATGACCATTCAGTTCTACGATTGAATAAAATTAAAGTTTCAGTACTTCAGTTCAGCCAGCCACATTTGCGTCCTTTCCAGTCTCATGTTACTAAGAGCTTCCTTTACTGCTTTGCACAGGTATAAAGTATCGTCATTACCACAGAGTCTGGGATAGCACTGACCTAAGGGATAAAGAGGAAGTAGCCTCATTTTGGCTGTAAGAAGGGAGGGTTCTTGTCTAACCGTAGCCTCTAAAAAAACATCATTAAGTCCTTTGGTAGATTAAAAATCAAAAAACAGTTACGAAAAAATAAACTACACTTTTTTGAGATCGTGTGTTTATCACTCTGATGGATAAGCTATCTCGAATCATTTCTCCTGGTTCTGGGGCCAGTTTCTACTCATTTTCAGTGCTTAATATAGCGTTAACTGATACAGAGAGCTGTGCAACTCCTTCTAACATTCTGTGACCAGGAAAGTTCCCAACAAGGCTCTCCTCTGATTCTAACAACTTCTTAGATGGCATTGGATCTGCCAGAAGTCACTCGTCATCAGTCATGTCTACTTGGGCAAGAAGATGCTCTTGTTCACCTTAGGAAAGTTCAGCATCTTTGTAGGCTGTAGGTGTCGCTTCTCTTACCTGTAATCTCAAGACTAGGGAGGATGAGGCAGGAAGAGTGCTGTGAGTTCGAGATCAGCCTGGTCCACAATCAAGCCACAAGTGTGGTCTATGTCAAAACCACAATAACAAGCACAACAACAACAAACGGATGTGCAAAACTTAGTTGTGGTGGCCAGACTCTGTACCTTAGCGCTCCAGAGGTAGAGGCGGACAGTTCTAGGTCATACTTCATTCTACAGAGAGCATGAGGCCACCCTTGGCTGCACGCATGAGATGCTTCCTTTAAAATGACATGTGCAGATAAAGATAATTCAATAAACAATATTAAATCACTTCGCTCTGGTGTTCATCAGCAATCATTTCAATCCAGTTTTGATACTATCTCATCTTAATCAGATGTCCAGGCAAATGACTTGACAAATCAAAGGTGTTAGGCACAAACATGTAAAATGTTGTAAGAGAAAATCCTATTACTTGTGTAAAATATTACATAAAGTACGATTTCCGTATGCATTTTACAAAACTGAGACATCTCCAAATTTTCATCAACTCTATTTCTTTGGAGATATCAAAACATGTAATAAACACTTAGAAATAACTTGGTCAGAAAGGTAGCTATTTCCAAGGCTGAAATAGAACATTGAGCGTCTAAACTAAACAAAGACAGTTCATTTTAGACTCCCCTGCTGGTTCTCCATGCGAGGTTGAATGTTTGCCCAGAAAACCACAGACTTACAAGGGAAGTCTTCAGCTCTGGTTACCAGAGAGAGTTGCTTTGTGCGTTCTGAGGACTTGTGCTCCTCTATAATTTTAAAAACAAACAAACAAACAAACAAACAAAAAGCAAACAACCCCCACCCTCCATTATTTTAAGCTGTTCAAGCTACAAAAATCCAAGATAATTGACTGGAATTGCTAGTGTCTCCCATACTTAGAACGAAGCTCATGGGCTCATAAACCATGGGCTAGGTCTTAGTTGTTTTTCACAGTGTGTAAAATACAGTAGGATTTGTTTATCTGTTATTCCTTCTAGAGTTTTGAGCAGAATTTTAGTCACAGAAATAAGATGTTTGGAATGGAATTCTAGAGCACTGAATATAACTGATGCCAAGTTGAGAAGAGCTCTTACAGTGTGTGAGAGAAGGCAGTGGAAGTCGTGGGGAAGGTGCTGCTGCTTCTCCTTTTGCCCTTTGTCATTCTGATTGGTCAGCTGGTTGGTCTTTCCTTCACCTCCTAGTGGGGTTCGATGTTTCCTGGTTTTCTGTTTTCTGATTGTATTCTTTCCCCTGTTCTCCTCTACTTGTTGGTTGCTCTCACAAAGTGTATTTCTTCCTGTCTAGTGGTTTAAACCATCATTCTTCTTCCTTTATGTATAGAATTTTCCTACACATTTCCTGAGGCACTGGCTGTTATCATGAATCGCCTTAACTGTGTTTGTCTTGAAATATTCTAATTTCTCCATCTATTCTAATAGATAACTTTGTTGGATATTATAATCCCAGCCTTCACCCTCCATCTTTGGAGCCCCTCTCCTGTGCCCCTTGCAATTTGACCCCTCCCCAAGGAGGGTCAAGGTAGTGCACCAAACCTTGACACTTCCCAGGATAGGTAAAGATCACTCTTACAGGCTATTTAAACTGCTCCCCAGAAAATAAACACTTGGTTTTTCCTCTTCCTCTCCGGTGGTCGCTTTCCGTTTCTGCTCAGGGCCACCCGGGAGCACAGGTGTCTAATTAAACCTGGATATCTTTTAGTTTGGTCTGATTTGGTTTGATTGGGATTATTTTGCACCAACAGGGAGGCTCGGTTAGGAAATATTCCTAACCTCTTGGAGGTCTCATTGGGGGCTGTTTTTCCTGTGGGCCCAAGGCCATGTGTTGGAAACGCCCTTCTCCCCTTATTTCTGCCAGGCTAAAACCAACTTTCAGGATAGATCTGCTTCGCCTTCCCCTTCGTCTTGGTGTGAGTCCTTTATTATTTTTTTTTCCTATCCTACTAGGGTTTGGGGGTACCCATTTGTGTTTACTTTTGTCGATTTTCAGGCTTTCACTGAAGCCGCAGCCTGCGCTCAAAGCCTGATCCAAGCTGCTGAGCCAGGCTTAGCTGAGATGAATTTTGATTGACCAGGAACGCCTGTCATTCAATTTTCACAGCCCCGTTTTTGGCCCAAGGGTTATCTCAGTGGGTGCACTGTGTTAGACTTGAGCCACACATTTGGACATAGACTTTTAAAATGGGCGCTTGCAATTTGAAGCTAAATCTGTTACGCCCCTGTGCTGCCTCTTACAAAATCTTTATAAATTGGGATACAAGCTGTCCCAAAGCTAATTTCTCTATGCACTAAGATGACATCAAATACAACATTGACTATGGAGCACAATGGCCAGCAGAGGGAACCCTTGAGTTTACTGTCCCTGAGACCTAGAAAATTTTTGTCGCCTGGGGACACATGGACAGAATTCTTGTATGTCCATTGTTTTGGGGCACTATGCTCTCACCCCTCCCTCCATAGCCAGTGTCTTGTTGCACTGGTTTTTGTCGCTAGGGTCACAGCACCTCCAGATTCCCAGCCAACTGGGAATTGGGGTCCCAATAGCTTGGCCTTGACCCTGCAGCCAGAGGCACTGGCCCCTTCCCCACTCCCTAGACCCCCCTCACTACCCAACCCCTCCGGGAGAGCAACATTCTCCACATTCCTCTCCTTATCCACCCTCACCTACACCCTCCCTAGGTCAACTTTCTTCTTACCCACCTTCCTCCCCTCGCCCACACTGCATCTTCCTACCCTTGGAACCCCTCTACACACTGGGCTAACCCCTCCCAATCCTCCCCCTCCCCCTCCCGTCTCCTCCCATACCAAATCTCACCATAACCCCACCCTTCTCTGCCCTCTCGGGAAGCAGCAGGAGCCAATGGCATTCTTAAAGCCCATGTTCCCTTTTCTCTTCCAGATCGGCCATAGATAGTAAAGCAGCTGGGTTAAAGGAGTTTCGCTATCTGTCCCAGGCCTGTGATCTAACCTGGCATGACTTCTATGTCATTCAAGCTTCTACTCTCACTCCTGAAGAGCGAAGTAGAATTCAGGCAGCAGCTAGACAATATACAGACCAGAGTCATCTAGTAGACAGTATGGTCCCTGTCAGGGAAGTGGCTGTGCCAGACACAGAACCACACTGGGATTACCAACCCAGCCAAAGCAGCCAACAGAGGTAGGGCATCGTGGTTCACTGCCTCCTTCAGGGGGTGGAAATGGTCTCAGAAAAAGTAGTTAATTTTGACAAACTTTAAGAGATCACACAGCTAGCTGATGAAAATCCAGCCATTTTTCAAAATCGCTTACAGGAGACCACGGTCCAACATACCAGGCTGGACCCAGCCTCCCCAGCAGGAACCATGGTCCTAGTTACCCATTTTATTTCTCAGTTAGCACCAGATATTAGAAAAAAGGTTTTTGTTTTGTTTTGTTTTTTAAAGGCCAAAGAAGGTCCTCAAACCCCTATACAGGAATTGGTGATAAAGTTTTTAATGTCCGAGAAGAAGCAGCTGAGTCCTCCCGACAGACAAGGCTGCAACAGGTGGCAACACTCCAGGCCCAAGCCTTAGCAGCTGTCCTGAGGCCACCAGGACTCCCGGAAGTGGGACAAGAGAAGTCGACCACGAGGCTCCATCCCACTGGAGCTCAGCCTAAGTCAACCTTGCTGGTAGGCTGCTTCAAATGTGGTCTAAATGGCAATTTGGCATGATATTGCCCTGAGCCTCCACTAGCTATGAGGCCATGCCCTATCTGCCAGCAGCCTGGACACTGGAAATCACAATGCCCCCATGTGAGCTCATCCTCTATGCCATGCCACGGAGGTCCAGCCTCACCAATATTGACGAGCAAGACTGTGCCAGCCTTCAAACTTCTCAGCCTTGCAGACCATTCATGCAGCCCAGACTTGGTATATCCCATAACCCTCTCCAAGCCTAGGGTAATGCTACAGGTAGCGGGTAAGTCCATTTCTTTGGGACATGGGAGCTATCTTACTCTGTCTTAACATCTCACTCAGACCTTACGTTCCCCTCACCAATTTCAGTTGTGGAGGTAGAAGGGACCTGTTTCTCTCCACTTAAAGCTTTGCCACTACCCTGGATTCTTGCAGGGCAATTCTTCTCTACTTCTTTCCTAGTTATACCTGCTTGCCCTGCACCTCTACTGGGTCAAGATAGTCTCAGATGCTTTTGGGCCACACTCACTTTGGCCCCTACACACTCGCCAGAGTCACACTTTCTTCTCACTTTAGTGGCCTCACAGGTTTCTACCCCAGACTGTTCTGTCCCTACTCTCCCTGATCCAGTAGATCCCCAAGTATGGGACACTTCCACTCCTGTGACTGCTACTCACCACCAGCCAGTCCCAGTTCACCTTAAAGACCCTTTGTCTTTCCCTTCCGGACCCCAGTGTCCTATTTCTGAAACCCACCACTGAGGCCTTAAGCCTATTATCACCCATCTTGTATCTCAAGGACTATCAACTCACCCTGCAACATGCCAATTCTTCCCATGCATAAGCCCTCTGGTGCTTATCGCTTGACTCAAGACCTCTGCCTCATAAATGAGGTGGTTATTCCAGTTCACCCACTGGTTAACAACCCATATAATCTCCTGTCTAACGTCCCTCCTACCGTCTCCTACTTTACTCTTTTGGACCTAAAAGATGCCTTCTTTACTGTCCCTTTACACCCTCACTCATTTTTGTCTTTGCTTTAATCTGGAAGGACCCTGACTCCTGGTCCTCCAGACAGCTTACATGGACTGTTCTCTCTCAGGATTTTCGGGACAGCCCCCATTTCTTTGGCCAAGCTCGGACTTGAGATCTATCAAACTTTGACGCAGGTTCTATCATATTCCTCTAGGACCTCAATGATCTACTTTCCTGTAGTCTTACATTGTCTGTGTTCCAACAGGCCACGTCTTGCTTCTGAGCTTCCTCAAATCCCTGGGAAATCGAGTCTCATAAACTAAGACCCAGCTGTGCTCTCCTACAGTGGATTATTTGGGTGTTCAACTTAGCCTGG
>JAQHUG010000054.1:458363-475581 GCA_028555095.1 Dicrostonyx torquatus | reverse complement strand
CACTTTGACCCCACCCATCTCTGAGATCATATTTCACAGGTTCACTCCTCCTGTGTGCCCAGGCCAAATCACAGGAGGATCTCCACATACATCAGTCTCTACACCAGCTTTGTGGACACCAGCCAGGCAAAGACTGGCAGGTTGATTTTACCCATATGCCTACTCATAAAAAACTCCATTATCTCTTAACACTTGTGGACACTTTTACAGGATGGATAGAAGCGTTTCTGGTCTCCAGGAAATGGCAGAAGTGGTGGCTCAGGTACTCCTGGACCACATCATTCCTTGGTTTAGTGTCCCATGAACCATCCAGATGGATAATGGGCCAGCCTCCACTTCCAGGGTCATGAAGCTTGTGTCAGAAGTTCTCAACATCTCCTGGAAATTTCACATCCCCTACCGTCCACAATCCTCAGGAAATCCCCTAACATCCACAATCCTTGGGAAAGATGGAGAGGGCCAATGGACTCAACAAACAACAGCTAATCAAGCTCTCCATTGAACTCAGGTTATCTTGGCTCTCCCTTCTCCCTATTGCCCTTACTTGCCTCAGGGCAATTTTTCTATGGGCCTGAGCCCTTTTGAGCTGCTTTATGGCAGGCCCTTTCTCCTTAACCATCACCACCCAGTCCAAACTCCTCCACTGGTGGGGTATCTATCCTACTTCTCCCTTCTGAGGTCCCTACTCCACTCACATGCTGACAGCTGTCTCCCTGCCCCCACACCAGTGAACCCTAATGCCCCTAAATCTTCCCCTCTCTCCCCAGGGGACAGAGTACTCCTCAAACTGCGAACTCCTAGGTCTCTTGAACCTTGATGGACAGGACCTTACATGGTAATCCTCACCACCCTCTCGGCTGCCAAGCTCCTTGTACACCCATGCTGGTACCATCAATCCAGGCTCAAGCAGGCACCTACTCAGGACACTGTCTGTCCAACAGAAAGAACTTTCCACCCTCCGGTTTTCTAAGATGCCACAATAAAGGGCCTACCTGCTCTTCATCCTGACACACACATCTTTGGTGATATAAACAAGACAGGTAATAACAATATTTTTTCTCCTAGACACCTGCCTTCTTACCTCCCTCAAGAAACAGATGCCTGGTGTCTCCAGGATGAGAGTAAGCTGGATGCTTCTCCAGCCACACCTCTTGCTGAGTGTAAACCCACCAACACCCAGCGCTTCCCTCCCTCACATCGCCCCATGTCGACAAGAAGTAGCATACTTGAGGCAACACCCCTTTTTCCAAAGACAGCCTAAAATGTTGGTTATAAATATCACCTCAACTTCCTGTCATCCCTTATACAAACAGTCTGGAATGTAATCCCAGCCTCCGCTGGCCTCCATCTTTGGAGGCCCCTCCCCTGTGCCCATCAAACCTTGACCCCTCCTCAAGTAGGGTGAAGATAGCCTACCAACTCTTGACCCCTCCCCAAAGAGGGTGAAGATAGCCTACCAAACCTTGACCCCTCCCACAGGCTATTTAAACTGCTCTCCAGAAAATAAACATGTGGTTTTCCCTCTTCCTCTCCAGTGATTGCCACCGAGCAGCTACACGGGAGCACAGATATATAATTAAACCTGGATATCTTTTAATTTGGTCTGATTTGATTTGATTGGGATTATTTTGCATGGACAGGGAGACTCAGTTAGGAAATATTCCTAACAGATATATCAATCTTAGTTGACCATTAATTAATGTCAAATATTGAAATATATCATTCCTGGCTTTCAATGTTGCTGAGGACATTTAATATTATTTGGCAATTATGCCACTGTTGGTTTTTGTTTGTTTTGTTTCTTTTGTTTTCTTTTTTGCTTATAGTTTTAAATATTTTTGTTTTATTTTGTATTTTTGACCTCCCTACTATGATATTATATAGATATATTTTCTGGTCATATTGATTTGGCATCTAAATACTTCCTATGTTTAAGTATATATTTCCTTCTCTAGGTTTAGAAAGGCTAAGACACTTGATTTTTATCTCAGCTCCTTCTACTATCCCATGGATTCTTAGGTTTATTCTCAAACTATGCGACAGAACTATACTGACACAGAAACAGATATGCACAGAAACAGAATATTATAGAAAACACAAACATAATCCAACAGCCATGAATGTTCCTGTCTTTAAACCTGGATGGAAATAAATTTTAAGTAAGTCAAATATCCCTTAATTTGAGATCTAAAATCCTGAAAGTGCTAAAGGAAGTCATAGGAAAAACACTTCAGGATATAGGTATAGATGAGAAATTTCTGAATAGAAAACCCACAGCATAGCAAATAGCCCCAGAAATCAACAAATGTTATTATATTAATTTTTTTAACTTTTGGCAGCAAAAGAGGCTATCAACAGAATAACCAGTCTACAGAGTGAGAGACACTCTTTCTCAGCTATATATACAAGAGTTAACATCTAGAGTACCTAAAGAACTGGAAAAATTAAATAGGAAAAAAGAAAGAAAAAGAAAAGAAAAAACGCCAATCAATAAATCGGCTGATGAACTGAACAGACAGGTCTCAAAAGAAGAAATACAAATGACCACGAATATTTTTAATTATTTAGATTCCCTAGCAATTGGAGAAATGTGAATTAAAATTACATTAGGACTCCATCTTCCTCCCATCAAAATGACTATTATTAAGAGAATACATTTCAAGTGTTGGCAGGGTTGTGAAGAAATCTTATTCACTGTCGGTTGGAGTACAGACTGGTGTGGGCATGATGGAAATCAATGGGGAGGCAGATCAAAGGGCTACAACAGAACTGCTATGACCCAGTTACACCCCTTCTGTGTAAAAATACAATATGTCCTATGTGATGGTTAGAAAGAAAATGTCACCCAAAAGGAGTGGCGCTGTTAGAAGTTGTGGCATTATTGAAGTAGGTGTGGCCTTGTTGGAGGGAGTATGTCATTGTGGAAGCAGGCTTTAAGGTCTCTTCTGCTCAAATTTCCCTCAGTGTGACACTCAGACCACTTCCTATAGCCTGTAAGATGTAGAACTCTCAGCTCCTTCTCTAGCCTCGGACCATAGTTTTCTTGGACTATTTAAGATATCCATATGATGACAAATTATGGATTGAGAAAACTGTTTCCAATGTCGGTTGTACAAAATATCGACATAGATAGGGTTGTTTAGCCTCCATTGTGGGACAACTTTCCATTGATACCTTTTAGTGGGCTAGAAGTTATTATATATAGGCACCATGAAGGCAAATTTTTCTCTATCTTGTTCTTGTAAAGGTATAGTAAAAAAAAAAAGCAGTCTTTTAAATCAATTACTGTAATAGACCATCCTTTAGGTAATAGAGAAGAAAGGGGAATCCAGGTTGTAAAGAACCTATCAGCTCAATTACTTTATTTATGGCTCTCAAATCTGTTAACATTCCCCAGTATTCAGATTTCTTTTTAATGACAAATATAGAAAAATTTCAAAGCCTGGTCAATTCTTCAATATGTTGAGCATTCAGCTGCTACTGAACCAAATGTTCTAATGTCTGATTTTTCTAATGTTGAAGGCCATTGTTCCACCCAGAAAGGTTTAACATTTTAAAGGTAGGGATGTTGGTACCTTGGGGAGATTGCCAGCTGTTGTATCCTGTTTATGTACAATCTGATTAGTCTGTGACTCTTCTTTATAATACTTCTTAATGTTTTTGTCAGAAACATATGTTAGTTTATGGTTTGTTTCTGATATTGAAGGAATATTAATCTGGGTATTCCATTGCTGTAACAAATTACTTCCCCATAAATTCATTGTTTTGTTAGCCACACATAACTTTACTATTTCTATTTCCTTCTAGCCCCATACATGTGACCCATCTTGTACTTTTTTAACCTGAGAAAAACTTCCAATCCCTAGAAGCTGAGCATGTACCTCCTGAAGAGGCCCAATTGGATGCCAAGATTTTGGTGCAATTACTGTTACATCTATACCGGTGTCTACCAAACCCTTAAATCTCAATGCCATTTTTCTGTATTTTTAACTTTGGTCTTTGATCATTTATAGAAGTTTGTCAAAATATGTGCTTTATGGTTTCTCCTGAAAACTTTTTTTTTTCATCTTCTAAAGTTGTTCTGTCATCCATGGCAATATGGTTTTCACGACAGGACTTGTCTTTTAATTGCTCTGTGGAGGAGTTTTCCCAATGCTGACAGGGCATGATTGAACCAAATATGACACAGGGGCCTGCGAGAGGCCCACCAAAGCATTTCCCAACGGGAAAGGGTTACCTTACCTGTCTCTTGTTGATCTGCATTCATTAATCCAACTCTGGCCTTTGCCAGCTTTCTCACACCTTCTGCATACTCCAGAAGGCTGGGGCCTTCTGTTTGGAATATCTCCAGAAAAAAATATTGTTTCTAGGATGCCTTGCCTACAATCCCTTTTTAGATGAACTTGTTTATCACAATTAAAACATCTGACATTTTGATTTTTCTTGAAATTTTTTGAAATTACCTCTCTTATCTAAGCATCATCATGGTTATGAGAGTGAATATTGACTATTACAGATCCATTCACCTAAGAGTGCTGATCTTTCTTTTAAAGACTTGATTCCCCTTTGCCTTGTGAATTAGCATTTTCAAAAGCCAAATATTCAATTAATGTTTCTCTAATTTCTAGATCTGATATCATTCCGTAATAGTGAGGTAGATTCTGCTCTAATTTTCTTTGTGTTCAAATATTTTTTATTTTTTTAGTAACCTTTTCCAAGGCTTGTATCATATTGGTTACATTTTTATTATTTTCATTAGTAATCATTTTAAGTAAGTATTTTTAAAATTTGTATTTTATCAATCAAATTTTTATTATTTTCATTAGTAAGTATTATTCAGGCTTGTATATTATCAGTAGTAACATAGTCTAAAGCTTGCATCTTATGAATAGCATCTTTTTCTAAGGTTTGTATCTTATGAGTATTTCTCATATTTGACACAGTTGTTGAATCAAGATGATAATAATTATACCCGACATCTACTCAATCCCAGCTAAATTGTTTATCCCCTCATTTATCTTTTCTATTAGCATCCCATCCATAGTAGCAGTAAACAGAGTGCTAATCCCCTGAATTGTGGCATTTTCAATTTTTAACATCAAAAAACTTTTAAGATTGCACTTCCTCCCTTTTCTTTTTTCTTTTAAAAATATCTATCTATCTATCTATCTATCTATCTATCTATCTATCTATAGCCTGAAGATTGAGCTGTGCAAAGGTATTCGATGTAGTGATGATGTTCGACCAGCAGGTGGAACAGGTGTGACATTGAGGCAGGAGGGATGCTGTTACTGGGAGATCCAGGTGTAAGAGAAGTCAGCAGCTGGGGCTCAGCATGCCAGGAGAGAAGGTGCTCCAGCCCAAGAGTTGACCAGAGGATGGCAATGGGGAGAAGTGGCCAGGCAGCCACACTAGCTTTTGCACTGGCACTCGTGAGTGCCAGGCCAAGTTGGCCTGGGAGGGGTGGCAGGCTGCTGCTGTGCTAAGTGGAAAGTGAGGACTAGCGTGGCTGTGGTATGGCAGGTCACATCACTTTGGTGTTGTTTAATAGCATTGGGGTAGGAACTAGGTATTGCAATTTCTTTTACCATTTATTAAAAAAAATAAAACTTGTAGATGAATATTAAAGATAAAGAGCTGAGACGATCACAAGCAACTGTGAAGAACACTGCCACGACTCGCTTCCCAGCGTGAAAAGGCCAGCGCAACCTTCTGGCCCTGCCTCCTCTCCAGGGGGCCTTCTTTCTCTGCTCCCGAGTCCACCAAAGACTCTATGATCCATTCCATACAGCTGAATGTGAACCCGGCCTCTTGAACAAAATGTTCTATTCAATTGAACAATCAGACCATAACATAAGCAAAATTCTGTAGCAGTGATATAGAAACTTCCTCTATTAGCAATGTGTATGACGTGATGATGACTGACATTTAGGGTACCATACCATAAGGTTTTATTTCTTATCTTCCTCCTATTGTTATGGAATTGAGACCCAAAGGAAGTGAATTTGCTAAATTCATATGGCAAACTAAATCCTATTTCGCGATTGTTTGTTTCACGATTCTTTCATTGTTATTACTACTTCTTAACCCTGCAAGTGTTTATTGAGCTCTATTCATGCTCTGAAGAATGTGGATATAAACACAAAGGAGATGCTCCTGGAACCTGTCCTAAATCGGCTCATAGTCCAGTACATTCAACATGTGACTCAATAGGCAAATAGAGTCTACAGAACACCAAGAAAGCCGAGTGTTTTCCCACCTTCCTCAGAAATTCCCAGGACATTGTGTAGAAAACAGCAATCAGCAACCTCTTTTCTTGATATCTAGCCAATAGAGATGATCGTTACTGTCTTAGGTTGACTATTTGCCACCATGATTTCCTGACAGTTGAGAATAATAGTTCAGGGACATCTGGACATGAATTCTAGACACCGTGGATGTCATTCCATGTAGGAATACCATTACACAAATAATCTTGATGTGGTCTGACAGATACTTACTCAGAGAATCATCAGCACCTCCCAATCCTTTACTTCTGAGAAAACTGTTCAGATTCAGTACTACTGACCTTAAAGCACCAGCCATTGGAAATATATTATAATAGAATGTGTTATGTTAATAATCTTCTCACCATCATGACTACCTTAGCTTTCCCAGGGCTTGTTCCAGATTCCATCTGTGCTTTGGCGTAACTAAAGCAACACACTTTCACTCTCAAAAATGATCTCATTTGTTTAATAATTTATATAGCCAGCCAACTTCTGATTAATAGAGGCTAATTCCTGCTTTGCTTTCATACAGAGAACGGTTTGCTTTTCATTTCTGAACCACTTGCTGTGTGCTAGGCATTCACTTAAGCCATCCTTTCCTTCACAGGTATTAAATGTAAAAATATTGAGCTGCCCAGTAGATAAGAAAATATGAGTTCATTTATTTCTTAAGTAAAATGTTATAATACCATAATAGTAATGGTGTCACTAAGATTTGAGAGCAATTCTGCTCCACTACAGTAATAGATAGAGTAACTTTGGCTGCAATATTGAAACTAGAGAAGCCTATTCTCAGAGAAGCTGAGAGTTTGGTATGATGGTTGGGCAGGGAAGATGTAATCTGTCTTAGTTAGGGTTTCTATTGCTGTAAAGGAACACCGTGACTATGTAACACTTACAAAGGAAAACATTTTATTGAGGTGGTAGCTTATACTTTTAGAGGTTTAGTCCATTATCATCAAGGTAGCAAGCACAGTGACTGGGCGTATGGTGGTGTGCAGGTAGACATGGTCCTGTAGAATTCTACATCTTGATCCAAAGGCAACAGGAAGTGAACTGAGACACTGGATAGTATCTTGAGCGTATATGAGACCTCAAAGTCCACCTTCACAGTGACAAACTTTCTCCAACAAGACTACACTACTCAACAAAGCCACATCTCTTAAAAATAGCTCCCTTTGGGGGCCATTTTCTTTCAAACTACCACGTAATCAGAAAGACTACAAGTGTGGAGACAGGAAGTCCATGGATTCATTGGCCAGCTCCACCCTCACCTTGTGTGGGGGCAAACCTTGGCCATTTTCTCGGCTCTTACACTTGAATCTAAGCAGCACTAGGCCCTAGGGAGGCTGTAAGTACATGTTCAGAATGTATTTGCACCATGAGAGATGTGTTGGCATGCCCCTCTGTATTCTTGCATGCTGCCTTTTTACCTATTAAGGTATGGAGCCTCACTATAAAGTCTAGAGGATCTTAAAAGATTTTTTTCACTAGTAAACTAGATCTTTTACAGTCTTAAAATATTGAACCCCTTTGTTACTCCCTTTATTTGCCTCAGCATTATGATAAAGTGAAGCGGGAAATTACTCACACAAGTGGGTTAGGAAGTGTCACGGAAAATGTAGTTAGAGATTTCCATGGGAATCCCACCGATCACTTAGGCTTTCTCACCCTCAATAAAAATTGCTTAATTGATGTATATTCTAACAAAAGCAATTTTTCATAACTGTGCGGGACTATATACAACAGAGGAAGGTAAAATTTGAAAGTGAAAACGTCTGTAATCTTAGTCCTGCCAGAAATGTTCCCATGTTAATTTGTATGAGTATACAGGCTACTCTCGAAATAGAACCATCATATATTGTAATATTCTTTTGTAAGCTATTTCCACACTAAGATTAACATTCTTTATGGTAATGTCATAAATATAGACCATACGGATTTTCTTCCAGTGTGATGCCCCATGTTTGTATTCAATTATTTAGCCACTACAACATGACAACACACTTAGTTAGGATTGGTTGGGTTTTGCTGCTTTGTCCCTGCTGTTACACCAAATGCTACCCTGGAGATTAGCGCACAGACTATCTGTATAATCACTCATCTCATTGTTTCTTTTTTCCAGATTAAAATTTTTGTTTGTATTTCTTCGAGAATTTCATACACAAATACACAATATTTACATCATTTCGGTCACTCCCCTTTGCCCCTCAATCTCTTCCCTCATTCTTTTCCCTCCATCTCAAACTCATGCCTGCTACCTCTATAATTATATATACATATATATCTATACTTACTTACAATTACTGCTATCCCTGTGTACAAATGTTTGGGGCTGACTGCTTTGGCCTGTAGAGCCTATCAGAAAGCTTGTCCCTGGGGAGACCACGCCTCCCTCCTTCCGCTCCATTGCCTCCCTGCAGCTCCTCATCTAGAGGTGGGGCCTTGTGAGAATGTCTGCATTAGCGTGTGTCACCTGGTGTGGTCATTGTTCAGTCCACCAGACTGCCGTGGCTTCCTGAGTGCAACATCCCTGTCAGATCCCAAAGATGCTATCTTACATCAGGTAGCAGCTCATTTCTTTTAATCAAATTCCAAAAATTTCCAGCCTTCCTCATTCTGACCCATACATTAAGCCTTCTTCCGAGCACATCCTTTCCTCACCGTATGGTACAATTACTAGTAAGCATTGATCATCTTTTTAAACTTTGCTGCTTTAACTAGAATTTTAATTTTGTTGTTGTCAGCAGCAATTAGATTTAGTTAAGTGAATTGTTACTAACTAAAATTAATTTATCTAATTAATAGTTGTTTTGATTTAAGTAACTTCTAGTAAACTGAAATGTATTTGCTACATATTATTCATTATCTTTGGCTCTTTTATTGTCAGTAAAGAATAGGTACTTTTTTGTTTTCATACGTAAGAATTGTTTATTCATTAAAACTATGAGATGTTTAACTGTTGTTCATGTTACAACTATTTTTCCTAAGTGGACAGATACTTTTTATAGACACTGGATCTTCTTTTATTGAGTATATATGTATACCTACATATGTGTGTACACACAGAGACAGTGTTTAAACACAGACAAAGATAGACAGGTCACAGCTACAGATCAATACGTGATATCTCCTCATCCTACCACCTAGAATTACTTCATCCTTAGTGTTCTAGATACAACTCTCTTGTGGCCTTCTGCCTATGAAATTTAGCAGAATTTAATGTATTTTAGGAATCTGCATTAAATTTTTATATCTTCCCTAGAACTGGAAACCCCTGGTGCCCCACAACGCACCCAGAACAGCACTTGGCAGTCATCGAGTGAAGCAGGGACCTGTCCCACACAACGGCCATTGCATGGACCTGCCTGTGGTCAAATAGTAGGCGTTTCTCCCGACACTCACCTGCACTCATTTCATTTTTCTTCCTGGATTAAAAGAATAATAAGTCCTCTCACACGGTCACTGTGGGAAAGGCTTAAGAGGGCAAAACCAGTCCAGCCCATCAAGTCCTCGGCTACATCCTTGCTCACAAAAAAAGAAGCATCGGAGAACCTCATATGGACGTTTGAGATTCTGTCGTTGTATTTTATCATTCTCAGACTCTACAAAAACAGCAGTAGCCACCTCTTAATAACCATCCAGTCTATTAATTTCCATTGAAAGTCTGAATCCAAGCAGCCCGACCTTAGCTTCTTACTCCCACCACTAGAGGGCGACCAGTTACTAGCCTGGAGAGACAATACCACAGGCTTATTGAATCCTAGCTTTTGCATGAAGCCTTGGTGCTCGGGTTCAGTTGAATGAGACCCTACTATTTGGAGACATGGAGGTCAAGAAACCGTTTAGTCCTGGTGTTACAAAGTTGGCTCTCAGTATCGCTCTTGACCATGAGGTAATTATTCTATGGTGAAGGTCTTCAGTAGAGTTTTGAAGTTAGACTCGGATGTTAACAAAATACCTTCCTTCCTGCTTTTCTTTTGAGTTGATTCTTCTCAGAATAAAAAGAAACTCACACACCGAATATAATCACAAGGGAACTGTTACAGAAAGTAGAACAGAGAGAGAGAGCAAGGAACATCACTTCCAACTCTGGGCAGTCACTTGTACAAAACTGAATTGCCTAGGCTCCATCAAGAGACTTATAGGTCACGTTACCCTATTTCTGACTTGTAATTGAAGTAAATATTATTTTCACAGATTTGTATTATAACAATATTAGATTTCTAATAGTATGTCTAAAAGGTACTTGAGCCAAAGAGCTCAACATCATAACAAATGTTACAGGGCCCTGATTTCCTGTTTCCGTGCATTACTTTTAGAATGATTACGAGATTAAAGATAGGCTTGGCAAGGGAACATTAATAGCACAAAGCTTTAGGGGTGACCTGAGAAATAGAGTCAGTTACAAGCTTGAATTCCTGTGGGATATTTTAAAGAATGTAACAATTCTGACAACTTTTATAAGTTTCTTTGGCAGGTTTCACTTGGAAAAGTCATGCAGTACCATTGTCTTTTCCTTCCTGTCAATTCCCTGGCAGACACTATAATATTCAACAGCAATGTGTGAGGATAAGTCAGGTTTTGGAGATTAGAATGAAAATATATTGAATAACGCTCTTGATCTTATATAAAAACTAAACTGCTATCCCCTATTTTTTTTTTTTGCAAGCTGGGTGTTTTTAGATTATTTACATTCTGTTTGTGTATAATGATGGAAATTTGCACCTACGTACTACTTGGTCTAATAATGTACACTGTAAGCTACCATGCTCAGATGAACATTTAAAGATTAGTGTTAAATCGCACCATGATGTTTAAAGAAACATTCAAAGATTTTTTTGGGGGGTTATAGAAAGCATCGTGTCCAAACTGTATTCTGTATTATGTGGTTCTCTTATAAGGAAACACAATCTGTTTATTTGAAAATGTTTAGAAGATACAGACAGCCCAAATCTAATTTGGTGTATAACTATCATAGCTGTAAAGCAATGTGATGGAGAAATAATTGGACTAGAGAATCAGAAGAGGGGCGTTCAGAGAAGTTTTAGTAACAGTGAATGCAGGTATTTAACTCTTCGGATTCAGTTACATCATGAATAATTCAAGCACTCATTTATCCAAAATTCCATTGACATGGCAAGTATTGTTCTAGATACTGAGGAGAGAACACTTTGTTGAAGTTACATTTTATAAAAGGGAAACAGAAATCCAGTAAAGCAAATACAAAGTATCTTCTATTAGAGAACCGTAAAATACAGTAAGAGGAACAGAGGTAGAGTAGCAGTACACTTAGGATTCTAAACAGAATCATCCAGAAAAAAAAAAAAACTGTGATGATGATGTCAGAGTTAGAACCTAATGAGGCAAATGTGTATAGATAAAAAAAACCCTAAATTGCTGGCAGATCATTTTAATTGACTCTTTAACAAGTTCAAGGAATACCAAGAAAGCCAATGCTAGAACAGGGCTAGTGAGTAAGACAGGACAGAAGGACGTTATGTCAGGGAGGAACAGAGATGGAAGACTGGCTCCTGCTACAGTTTGTGAATGGTTCTTTTTTTCTAGGTGAGGTCAGAAATTATTGTGAGTTTTATGGAGCTGTGTCCTGGCTCATATTTCATAGGTGTGCATGGTCTGTCCCTCAAAGAAATTGATTAGAGATGTAAGCTGATTTGCTGTGTTGCCTTGTTGTTTAAACTGCTATTAGTTTTTCTCTGGATTATTGAAATTGTCCCCTCGCCAACATCACACTCATGATTCCCTTCTGTCTACTTCAAACAGTTCACAATCACAATCTTTCTATTTACGTATATTGTCTTCAATATTGTGGTCTATATTTTTCCATGTTCAGTTCTTAATCATTGGTTAAATTTGGTCACAAATAATTAGTTTTAATGATATTTAATATGGGTTTATTTGTCTGATTTCTTTTTGAATAGTTTTCCTTAAAGCACAAGAAACAAGGATTTTATTTTATTATTTTTAATTAAAAAACATATTTTTTCTACAATACACTCTGATTACAATTCCACTCCTCTATGTCATGGCAGATTCTCTATAATCCCCCACCCACACAGATCCACACCTTACTCATTAGAAAATATTTAAAAATTGATAATAAAATATTATACATAGTTAAGCTTAATTCTAGTCATCCAAAGCAGAGCTAGACCATCAGTTTTGTTTTCTGTGTTCACATAGGACTTGCTAATGCTTCTGCTTCTACTATTTGGTTTCATGATATGCAAGTAAGAAAATGAATACACAAGATGGATTGTAATGTTTAGCACAGTGTTGTCTACTCAGGGACTTTTTCTTCCATGATTTTGCTGAAAATATTTTCTGTGCCTTTGATGTTGGTTTCTACTCCTTCCTCTATTCCTATTATTCATAGATTGGGCCTATTTCTAGCATAACAGATCTCTTGGATGTTTTATACCTAGATTTTTTTTTTTAGATTTAACAGTTTCTTTGACTGAGGTATTCATTTCTTCCATCTTGTCTTCAACACCTGAGATTCTGTCTCCTGTGTCTTGTACTCTGTTGTGAGGTTTGCCTCAGAGGTTTTTGTTTGGCTCCCTACCTTCTTTATTTCTGATTTGAGTGTGAGTTTTCTTTAGTGGTTCTCTTCCTGCTCTCATGGTTTGAACTATTTTCACCATTTCATTCCACTGTTTGTTTGTGTTTTCGCATACTTTACTAATGGATTTATTCACATCCCCTTTGAGATCCTTAAGTAGATTCCTTATAGCTAATTTGTAGTCCTCGTCTTGTGCTTGATCTGTATTGTGTTTCTCAGGGCCCGCTGTCCTACTGTAGGGATTGTTGGTTCTGGTGGAGGCATATTGTCTTGGATGTGAATTACTGCATTTTTGAGCTGGTGTCTAGGCCATCTGTGTTTGGGATGATTATGATTCTAGGTAACGATAGCTGGTCTCATCTTTGTTTGGTTCTGTGATTTCTGCTACATTCTCTAGATCCTAGGAACATGTGGTGGGTGTGGATTTCCTGTCATGGAGTTCTTCTGAGTTATTGCTAGGTGTTTCTAGGCTACTGGGGGCTGATACAAAATAATGGGGATGTGCTAGAATTGGTGAGTGTGTTTGTGTGTGCGCACATGTGTGTGAAAGGGTCTGTAGGAAGGAGGAACTACAGGTCTCCCACGACATTTGGCAGTGTGTTGTTGTAAGGAGAGGGCCCGCTTGTTTGTCCCGGCTGCCCCACTACCATAGTCCCAAGATAACCACACAGAAACTGTATTATTAAATCACTGTTTGGCCCATTAGTTCTAGCCTCTTATTGGCTAACTCTCACATCTTGGATTTAACCCATTTCTATTAATCTGTGTATCACCACTTGGCAGTGGCTTACCAGGGACAATTCAGCATGTCTGACTTTGGTAGCTCCATAGCAGCTCTCTGACTCTGCTTTCTTCCTCCTAGAATTCAGTTCTGTCTTCTCCACCTACCTAAGTTCTGACCTATCAGGCCAAGGCAGTTTCTTTATTCATTAACCAATACAAGCAACACATAGAAAGAAGGACTTCCTACAGAGAGTGGAGTCAGAGAGGAAAGACAATCTCCTAAAAGTGCTCTGCTGTAGAGCTGCGGATGGGACTGGGGACAGGACAGAAACTGACTATGCCACGATGATTTTAATACCATGTATAACTAGCAACTTCATTGAATGTGCTTGTTAGTTACACATCTGTTCTGGCTTGAAGGTACTAAGGATTTTCTGACTATAAGGTCATATTGTCTGCACAGGGAAACAGTTTCACTCCTTTTTCAATTTGGATAAGTTCTATATCTTTTCCTGCCTGACAGCTCTGGCTAAGGCTCCCACTACTATTGGAATTAGAAGTGGAACAAATGAGCATTTTCACCTTGTCTCTGGTCTTAGAGACAAACTTTTCAGGCTTTACCATTGAGTATGATGAGCTGCAAGCCTGACATTTGTAGCTTTGTTGAGGCCAATTCCAGCTTTAGTTATTGCTTTGTCTTCTTTCGTTTATAGTGAAGGGGTCACATGTTGTAAAGCTTTTCTGCATTTATTGAGATAATCATGTAGTTTTTATCCTTCATTCTATTGACATGGTTAGTCATGTTAATTGATTTATATATATATTGAATCTGGATTTGGTTTGCTGAATTTGCTGTGGATATTTAAATCTGTACTCATCAAGGATATTGGCCTCCAGTTGTCTTGTCTTGTGTGGTTGGCTTTGATATTATGGTAATAGTAGACTCATGACATGATTTTGGAAATATTCTTTCTCTTTGTCATCAGTTTTTGGACAATCTCTATAAAGATTTACCCTAAGTATCTTTTAAACACCTGGCAGAATCACCAGAAAATAAATTGATTCTTGGTTTTCCTTATCGAAAGGCTTTTATTATTAATTCCATCTCCCTGTACTAGTTTGCTTTCTGCTGCTGTGATGAAACACTGAGCAAACACAACTTGGGAAGGAAAGGGCTTGTTTTAGCTCATCAAATATACCATACATTGGAAGGAAACTAAGGCAGAATCTCGAGGCAGAAACCTAGAGAAGAATCCCCATTACTGGCTTGCTTCCTCTGACCTACTCAGCTGTCTTTCTTACACAGCCCAGATGGACCTGCTCAGGGATTCTACTACCCACAAAAAGGTAGGACATCCTGCATTATTAACAACCAATCAAATGCCCCAAGGACATGTCCACAGGCCAATCTGATAGAGACCATTCCTCAATAGAGCTCCTCTTCCCACACATGTACCATTCCTCGACAGAGTTGCTCTTCTCACATGTCTGGGTGTGTCTTAAGTTGGTGAAAGCTAGCCAGTATCCTCCCTTCAATTGTTAATTTGTTCAGGTTTTCTGTTCTTCCATGATTCAGCCTGGAAAAGGTGTATTAGGAATTCATCTGCTTCTTCTCAGAGATCCAGATTTTTTTTTTTTTTTGGTACAGAATTGTTCAGAATCTGTTTATTTCTGTGATATCATTTGCAATGTCTGTTCTTTCATTTCTGAGTTTAAATATTTGAATCTTGTAAGAAAGACAAAACAAAAACAGAAACCCAATTAAAAAGTGGACAAAAGGAATTGAATAGATGATTTCTCCCAAAAAAGACTAAGAAAAGGGTACGGGCAAGTAAAAAGATGTTTGCATTTACTGGTTATGAGGGGCATGCTGATCAGACCACAGTGAGGTATCTCCTAAGATGAGTTAGAAAGTCAGAATGACAGTTACTAATAAAACGGAACAAAATAGCAAGGCTTAGTGAAACTAACTTTCAACTTTCTTTTCTTTTCCAAGAACTATACAATGATTGTTTTTACACTATATTTAAAATTCCTACCTAATATAAAAAATATACCGAAGCAAGCCCAACTTATCAGAATTCAGGTCAAAATAATAGATCTTGTGGGGTTTTTTCATTGACATATCTGTTCTGCTCAAGTTTTTTTCTGCCTTTTAATTTTTTAACTAGCAGAGAAAAGAAACTCAGCCAAGACCCCTAGATGGTAACATTTCTTATCACAGTAATATAAAAGTAACCGATAGAGAAATTGGTACCAGGAAAGTGGCGTTGGTGCACAATGAACTCGATCATCTTGGGTTTTAGAGGGTGTGGAAGGCTTTGGGTTTTTGGCTAGAAAGGGCATTTTGTGGGAGCCTGCAAGACAGGGGTGCTGAGGATAGCACAAGAAGTGGAAGTCCATCTCTAGGGATTTTGAAGAACAAGGGCATCTACCAGCAATGAGGCAAGAGGCCAACTATGTGATAACGTAGCAAAGAACCTGCATTCTGATCCTGTTCTTGGAATTTGCATGAAGTTGAATTTCAAAAGAAACAGATGAGCTTCTTTGGTGAAGAAAATTTCAAGACCTCATAACACTGAGTTTGCAGTGCTGTTATTAACTGAGTTATCACTGTAGGTCTGCAGGGAAACAGCAACAGGTGAAGGGAGGGAGGGATAACAAATATGCAATTTAGAGAGGAGGAAAACACTAGGGAGCTTAAGACTGCAGCTAAGTCATGTGCTGAGAAAGAGGCTGCAATTGTTAGATTATCACCATTGAAGAGAAGGTGCCTATTCTGCACTGCAAGAAAGGTACCTTTAGGGCAAGACTGCTCCCAGCCATGGCTCCAACTTGTAAAGCAGGAGAGCCTGATGCCTTCCCTGCTCCTAGAAGGTAGAACCCAAGGAATCTTTTCATTTGCATCACTATACAGAGGCTGCTTCTGCTGTGGTCCCAGGGGTCAAGTTCTGTCCTCAATGGCTATCAGAACCTGGCAGGGTCCTCTGTGTCTCACTGTCTTTGAAGACATGAAAGATACAGGATAAGGTTCTTCCTCTACAGTTTCAGAGATCTGAGGAAGCCAGCCAACATGTGACAGGGTTGGTGTCCCTGTGAGGAGGCTGCGAGGGCATTCCATGAAGGAAAAGCATGGGTTGGGACAGGAACCACAGAAGGCAGATCAGCAGGACATCTGGGAGAAGGATTGCTCCCAGGGTGTGGAACCGGCCCCAGAGAGAAAGACTAGCTGCAGCCAGCTGAGTTGGAGGTGCAGTTATCTAAGGCCCTTAAAATCGAAGCCCCAGATACCAGACATGGAGCTACAGGATTTGGTGTTTTCCCTGCTCAGTTTCAGTCTTGCTTTGGTCCAGTTTTTCCTTGCCATGCCCTCCTTCCTCTATTTTGGAATGGGAATGCATATTGTATGCCATATTACACTGGAGTTATATAATTTGATTGTCAATTATACAAGGGAGTCACAGTAAGAGACTTTGGGCCTTTGAACAGAGATAGTCATGAGCCTATGGTAGTCAGAGTGTGCTAGAGTTAATAAGCCTTAGGGATTAATAAAAATCACTTTAATAATAGTGTGCATCTGGCTATGGTTAATACTCAAAGAGGAGTCAGTCATGAATAAAAGCTTTTCTAACTTTATAGTGTA
>JAQHUG010000054.1:431035-454281 GCA_028555095.1 Dicrostonyx torquatus | reverse complement strand
GAATAACTGCCTGGAGATTGTGCCTCTAGACATAACAAAGAAGCTACATGGACGAGGAAATCTCACAAGGTCCTACTTCCAGATGAAGAGCTACAGACAATCAACAGCTGCTTAGAGAGGGAGAATCAGTCTTTTCCAGCAACGAGCCTCCTGATAGGTTTTCTGATCCCAAGTGGTCATGTACATAAGAGTTACATTAAGTGGATTCAGTAGGTCCTGTACATACACACACACACACACACACACACAGAGAGAGAGAGAGAGAGAGAGAGAGAGAGAGAGAGAGAGAGAGAGAGAGAGAGAGAGAGAGGCATGAGAAGAGTTGGAGTAAGGAGAAGGAAGGATGGAAATGACATAAATACAGTATCATGTCCTGTACAAATGTGGTGGGCCAGATTCATACCTACCCTGAACTGAATGCAGCCCACTGGCTACAGGTTGGATACACCTCTTAGAGTCTGCCTGTGCCTGCACTGTCCCCATCTCCTAAAGCAAATCTCTGTCGCACTTACCCTTTGATCAATCTCACTATTCAGTGAGGGTCTAGGACAGAATTGTTTGTTTCAGAGGCTTTCAGACCTGAAAGAATAAACTCAAGGACTGCACCCAGGTGCTCCATCCACACCCAAGTAGGATTAGGTGACAACATCCAGGATGCTGGGACTGAGCCTGTTGATATTTTTATAGAGGCTCTTGAGAGGAAAAGGATTTGTTTTGCACATGGGAGTAATGTAATATGCAGCCAAAAGGGGACTGTGCAGTTTTAAGACTTGATACGTAAGATCTGAAACTTGCTTCATTAAGAAGTCACATATGTAGAAGTTCATACGTATGTACCCTTCCTTCATATCTGGGTGGGCTTACGTTTCCATCAATAGAGCATAGCAGACGTGATGCTAAATCACTTTCAGAAGTAGCTCGTGGAGCACCGCTGTTTCTGCCTTGTTGGCTAGAGCCCTGTCTCTGAGATTCCAGTGCTGCTCTCGAGATATCTGGCTAGCTTAGAGATAGCATAGTGGAAAGATGCCAAAGTGTTGAGACAGCAAGCATAGGCTAAGTGGTGCAGTTTTAGCTGCCAAACAGTTCCAGCTCAGGCACCAAAGGTGTCGGTGAGGAAGGCCCCTGGTCATTCTAGCTCCCAGCACTGGTGTCGTGGAGCAGACAGACAGATTGTCAGTGAGGAAGGCCCCTGGTCATTCTAGCTCCCAGCACTGGTGTCGTGGAGCAGACAGACAGATTGTCGGTGAGGAAGGCCCCTGGTCATTCTAGCTCCCAGCACTGGTGTTGTGGATCAGACAGACAGACTGCCTTGGCCGCCTGTCTAAGTTCCTGGCCCACAGAATCTGCGAATGACAAAATGATGGTTCTTGGTTAGTGTTCTAAGATTAAGGATAGTTTATTAGGCATGTACAACAATGAGTACCAACCCAGACAAAAAAACATTACAACTAAATTGGGAATGAAATATGCATTTAAGGCCAATATGAGGCTTTGGGAACTGTCAACAGTTGGTGTTCAATATAACTGTAGAATCTTATGTGAATGAAGCATTGGCTGTAAATGCTCCTAGCATGATGTCTGGCAATAAAGAACAGGATAGATTATTATGTTAAAACCACACACGCACACATTTCTGAGTGATTATTCCTTGTGACCAGCTAGTATCAATATTTAGGTTCAATGTTTCAAAACTTTAAATGTACATTTTGAAATTACAGAGGAACAAGAATGGATTTATTAATAAGGTCATGAAAATCTGGGTCTCGTCTCTTTCTTTTCTACAAACTTCATTTTTTTTTCATTCTCCAAGACATTTTAACACTTAGGTAAAAATTAACAAACTACAAAGATGAAAATTTGACCCCATTTGGAAAAATCTGATACATGAAAAATTAGTATTATATTCTAGAAAAAAGGAGTTAGAAATGATTTAATGATTAAAATATAATGGGATATTTCCATACTTCCGTGTGTGTGCTCATGCACACACGTGAGCAAATACAGGCACATGTGCATGTATCTTTAATTCATGAATTTCAAAACATAGGTCAGTTCAGTAGAGCACTTCCTTTTGGGGATGGTTAATGCTTCTTATAAACTGAAGTTTGATCAAGCATCCTCACTGCAGAGACTTGATTTAACGTAACAATTCTGCATACACACACCACTGACACATGGTTCAGAACTAAGTGGTCAATAAGGCCGCTTTAATTTCAACAGAGAGCAGCAGTAGTTCCCATCTACACATCAAGGATCACGTCCCAGACACCAGGTGAGGATCTGTCTGTAAACATCACTGCACCTTTGTGCTCTAAGTGAGACACGAGTACCCAAAGGCAAATCATCTTGTCAAGGTCACTGAGCTAAAAATCAAGCTGAGATTAAAAGATAATTCTGTCTTACATATCTTCATCTTTATAAAGGAAACACAGTAAAAAAATCATATGTGAGAATTACATATGATATGACCACTCACAGGAAAAATTAACCTCTATGTTGGGTTTTAAGTCTATACATGTGGTATTATTCTCTTCAATTATAATAACGAAACAATTTTGAGAATAGCATTGTTATTATAACTGTACAGTCCTAATGTCCATCCAGTATATCCATTTTCTACCTGTATATTTTGGTAATTATAAAATATATACATGGAAAAACATATAGTACATACAAACCAAATGCAAATAAAATATTTTAGACTTTAGAAATTCTTAAAGCATGTTATATTAATCCTATTAAAATGGCTCTTTTATATACAATACATAATCTTTAAAAATCTAGTCCGAGAAACAAAACTCTTTGGTTCAGCAAAAGGACTCTAAATATGTAAATATAATTTATTAAGAATGCACTTTCTTATTCTGGGCCTCGCTTATCTGGCTTAAATCTTCAGGAAACAGATTGCTGACTTTCTATAAAGAATGAAAAATACGTGGGAGTTGGTGAAGTTTTCTTTTCACACAGAATATTATCATATGAAAATACAATCAGAAGTTGGAATGATACAGGAATTAGGAATGATACCGAATGTCGTTTCGACCCTGCCAGATTAAAAAGATAGAGAGATTTTTGTCACTATTTTGGAAGGGAGAGAGGAAGTCGTTGTGATCCACACCCACGGACACTCACTGGCGAAATCCTCAGGGACGGGTGACCAGTGCATTGAATCTCTCCTGTTCACTATTTGGAAGACTGCCAAGTCAAAACAGAAAGAGAGCAGATTCTGAGATTTCCTATGACTTCTAAAATCCTATCACGTCTCTAGTAGCTTTAAACAAAGCCACTAACTCCTCAGTGATTACAATACCAGATCTGCCAACCGGCTTCTCAATAAAGAGTAAAGGTGGTCCTTCTGTTCTTTGTGTTCATTAATAGCAGTAATAATGGAATAAACTGTATCTCAGAGTTTGAAAGAATCAGCAACTTTACCTATTAGAGTTCATCGTGCTTTGTCTTTTGTGGGAAGGAAATGTCCTTCGTATTTTGTTTCACCAGGTTTTCTATTTTGATAGTGGAAATATTTTTTAATATAAGGTAAAACATTCCTAAAGATCCAATATTTAGCCTTACATTCTAAACAATTTTAATGAAGTTATTGAAAAATCTCTGAGGTATCACAACTGGCCAAAGGAAAAAGAAAGTTTTTGTTTATTCTTCTAAGTTATTAAAAAATAATGTAAAAGCCAGGTGGTAGTGGTGCACACATTTAATCCCAGCACTTGGTAGGCAGAGGCAGGCGGATTTCTGTGAGTTCGAGGCCAGCCTGATCTACAAGAGCTAGTTCCAGGATAGGCTCCAAAGCTACAGAGAAACCCTGCCTTGAAAAACAAACAAACAAACAAAAAAAAGTAATTATCTGATTTGATTAACTGACTTCCTTAAGTAACTGGTATTTCTGACTAATATTCAAATATTTTCTTTTCCCTGGATAAAATCAGAAAAGCAATTTAGTGTTTTTATTAGGTTAAAGGAAGATTCATGATTTTTGGAAACCACCAATTGAAGATGTCACAATATATCCTTGGTGTCTGTTCAGCCCTGGAAAGATTCTTCAAAAGTTGTTCATATTCTTCCTTCTCTCTGGATGACTTAGGTGCTCAAGAAGAAAATATTAATATTTTCTTAGGATTCTAGGCAAGAGAGTATGAGTTGTAGGGAGCAACACATCTCAGAGAAAACTATGCTATGCGAGCAAAAATAGATCTGATCATGTAAAAGGGAGGGGATAGTCTTTGACAGCGGAGACAAATACAGAACGGAATACAGGGGTAATTCACAGCATCTAAAGGAGACAGTCTCATTCAGAACCACATCTAGCCACTCTGCTTCCGTGACCAGTCAGGGTCTTCTTCTCCCTGATGAACTTCAAAGAGATCTTCCTGATGCTCTCAGGAGATGAATACTCAGCACGGTGCCATTGATCCTCCTATGCCGCGTCCCTTTGCTTCTGTCAGAAGTCTTTATCCCAGCCTGACATCTCATCAGGAGGCATCCCCCTTTCAGGAGGATACTTGTCAAAGTAGCTGTGATCTATGGGGCCACTGAGCTAATGGAGAAAGGACAGAGCAAAGGTGAGAATCGGGGCGAGCCAGCATGCCAGTACATCCAGGCTGAGCTTGCTCTACCTAAGTGCTAACATCATACTGGAGACGCCTACATATCACAAGTGAGAAAAGATGGCCCATCATCTGTCTGATGTCACAGTCTCAGCCTAATAAGACCATCCCATTAGATGATTAGAGAAAGCAAATGATTTAGTGGTCGGTCACATTCCTCGGGAGCTACCAAACCTGACGAAGTGTTTTCCAAAGGAAAGGTGACACAAGTACTATCTACCTTCTTTCATCAAGTTAAAAAACAGTTTCAAAACAAATACTTCTTAAAATATCAAAATTTATCAGAATTCCTCTTTCATTTAAGTTTTTACCAATATTGAATTTGAACAGTTCATTCATCCCTAATAACTAATAAACTATGCAAAATAGCAAACAAATGGACAATTCAAAATCTTAGTAATGCTGAAATCACTAAGAGAATAAAATGACTCTGGCATTAAATTATTTTGTAACCAAGTGCTTTGAAATTCTTTCCTTAAAACAAACTGTAAAGCACCTAATTAAATAAGATAAGAAACAATTAATGATATTATTGTGATTTATTATGGTGTGTTAGGAGTTTGGAGGCCGCTCCTGGGATTTTTACCACTGTGCATATTGGACAGAATAGGTTAAGAGAAAGTGGAACATCATGTGACTTGGGAGAAGCATGTCAAGAACTAAGAGGTCAACATTCTACCAAATTTATAAGTGTTGTCTGAAAGAATTGTGGAAGCTGCGTCTCCCTTTGCACACTCATACATCGGTAGCTCAAAGTTTGCACAAAAGTTAAACAGTAGTAGAGAATGAAATTCTATTCTGACATATTCGTGTAAAAAATGTGATCTCAGCCAATTTCTTGGACTATACTCACTGTAATTTAAATACCAAAGGAGGAGATTAGATACCTAGTGATCGTTTAAAAGTTACACACCAATATTCTTCTTCCTGTTCCATTCTGTTCTCCCTTCTAAATTCTTCTCAAAGGCAAATAGTTTTATGACTGACCATTACTCTTGATCATCCTTTATATGCCTTACATTTTATTTTATTTTTTTGGTTGTGTAATAATGCAAGCATTTCTTTCAGATGTAGTTATAATTACATTTTTAGTAGCACATGTTGTCAGATGACAAATACATCACAACCCTTATGGTAATTAATAAGAAACTGCATTTCATCTGGGCACCTGAGCAACTCTGATGACTTTGAGATTTAGGAGACAGAGTCATATATTTAATTCCTGAGAGGTAACCTTAGTGCTCATCAAATAGGCAATAGTATTATTTTCATTTGTGTGTATTCATGGAGCATATATGTGTGCTTGTTATACATGTGTGGGGGAACTGCACATTGCACATATGTGTACATGCCTGTGCATATGCCTGTGCATGCCTGAGGCAGATTCCAGGAGCCATTACTCATTGCTTTCTACATTATGTTTTGAGGCAGTATCTCTCCCTGAACCTGGAGCTCATCAGTTTGGTAAGAATAGCACTGGTGAGTTCCAAGGATTCTGTGGCCTCTGTCTCCCCAGTCTTAGGATTACAGGCACACACTACAATGCACAGCTTTTCACGCATGGGGTCTTCATGCTGTGTGCAAGCACTTGACCAACCGAGCCTGTTCTCCAGCCCCAGCAATACAATTTAAGTCCCTATACCATAATTACTAGGACAGACTCACATATTAAATAATATTCCAAAGGAACTCCTAAAATCTTCTGTGTACATGGTATCTCTCTCTTCCTCCCCTTCTCTTTCTTTCAACATTTGTTTTTAAAAACTAGTTCCTAGAAAATAATCAAGGGAATGTCATAGCAAACACCGTACCTCTCTTCGCAAAGGTGATGGAAGGTTCCGTGCTTTCAGGCCCTCCCAATTAAAACCATTTAACCACCTAAAACGAGAAAAATACAGAGGGTATCACTTACATAATAAATGGCATTATGTAATAAATGGATAGCATCACACAATAAATGAATAGCATGTCAGAGTATATTTATCAATCCATTTTCTCACTCCCTACATTGAGAGTGATGCTGCAAGCAGCTGAAAGTTAAAGGAGAAGGAGCTGTTTTGCCCCTTTTTGTGTTAAACTCTTGACTACTAAGCACTCACATGGCCCAGAAATCATCCTAGATAATTTCCTGTCACTCTTAGATTCATAACTTATAATCCATCACCTCTCCAGATTTTCAGAACTTTATTACTCTCTTTATGATACCCTCATTTCTTTTATTTTTATTTTTAGATTTATTTTATGTGTACAAGTATTTTTTCTTTTTTTTTGCCTGCATGCATGAATGCGCATATCTAGAGGTCAGAAGCGGGTGTCCAATTTACTTGGACGGGAGTTATAGGTAGTTGTGAGCCACCACGTGGGTGCTAGGAACTGAATCCAGGTCCTATGCAAGACCAACAACATATTCTTAAACCTCCCAGTCATCCACTGCTTCCCACAGTCTTCCTAATGCTGTGATCCTTTATATTAGAGGACCACATGGTTCCTCAGATTGTGCTGACCCCAAACATAAGCCACTTCATAACTGTAACTGTTCTGCTGTTCTGAATCATAATGTAAACATCTTATATGCAGGCTATCCAGTACCTGTGAATATCTGTGAAAGGGAGTCACAACTCACAGGCTGAGAGCAGCTGCTTTAGACCCTAACTTGATGCTTAATTCACTGAGACATACGAAGTGAAGAAGGCCCATAAGAAGAAAAATCACTCATAGTCTCTCTCCAGCACTTCTGCCCCCCCATCCCTGTATCGCCCTCTCTCCTGTACCACGGGTACCACGGATGAGCTTCCTGTGCCCCCTTCCTCTATTGCCTTCTCTCCTGTACCATGAATGAGCTTCCTGCCCCCATCCCTGTATCGCCCTCTCTCCTGTACCATAAATGAGCTTCCTGCCCCCACCCCCATATCGTCCTCTCTCCTGTACCACGAATGAGCTTCCTATCTTCCTGCTGATGCCAGTTTCTCTGCCACATGCTTGACGCCCTTGTGTCTGATTTAATGCTGCAGTTTTCTTGCCCATGCCCTATCACTGCCTTCCCTGTTGGATAATTTTATAGAAACAACTTCATTCTGCAGTCACGTGCTCTACCACTGAGCTATTCCCCAGTGACTTAATTCTTATAACAACAACAGCAAAGAAAAAAAAAAACTCCACATCCTTCGACCCAAATTCCTCTCCAGTTCAGTCCACTTCTCTCCTTTGTTTTTTGGGGAAAGTCCTTGAAAGGGTTGATCATCATTCCGTGCACCCATTTTCTCCTGCCCACACCACAGTCTGTTGAATTCCCTCCACTCCACTGGGTTACTCAGTCTTTTCCATTCTCATTGTATATGGTCTATCAGCAGCATCAGAGCCCACTTCCTGCGACTCTATTCTCCTGGCTTCTGGGGTGCACTGTTGCCTGGAGACTCTTCTGGCCCTGGTTCATGTCCTCCACAGTCCAGTCCTTGCACCCCCTTTCATTCCCCAGGTAATTCCATTCTGCTCCACGGATTTAAAGAGCATTTATATACTGACGAGCCCCAAATTTTCACTTCTAACAAAAACTTCATTACTTCACAAGCTACCATCAACCACAGCTGCTGACCATACTCTTTTCCAGAGTGTGATCATTTAAATGTGTCAGGTCACATGAAGCCTTTGCTCAGTACTGTCCATTATCCTCCCTGGGGGAGATAGTCCTCACTGTATCTTTCCAGAAGCCCCAAGCATTGCAAAGTCACTCTCCCACAGCTGTCCACCAGGTCACACTCCCTCTTTTCCTCGCTCTCCTCTGCTTCCTGTCTCTTCAACCGCCCAGGGATGCTCCCACTTCAAGGCCTTTGAACTAAATGCTGGATTGTTTGTCCTCTGCTGCGTTTCCACATGCGTCACCCCTGCAGTTTTGTCGAGTGTCCTCTCAAGGATTATCTCTGCCAGGCCTTAATTGACTAAACTAAACGCCTTCTCACCTTCTCCCCTCTCCCTTCATACTTAAGATCCTTTTTGCCTTGTTTGTTTCCCCTGAAAGCTGATGAATTTGCTGCTTTCTAATAAACCCTATAGTACTAGCATCTTATTAATTTTCAAGTCCTGCACTCAAGGGTGGAGAGTTTCTTCAGTTTCCTCTCTTTATATGCCTGTAGCACTTGTCATAGGGCTTGACATTCAAATGGGCTCAATAAAATTTTGTTGAATGACTGGACAACTCTGTAGGAGAACAGACTGACACAGAAACACAGAACATCCCCTATGGTGTCCAAAAAGTTCCAACAAGAAAGTGTTCCACAGCGATGTGTAAGAATACCTAGCTGTCAGTCAGGATTTCTCTCATTCATGTGTCTCTATCATTAATTTAACCAGGTGACTCTGGTCTTCTGCAAATGTACACATCTGGATAAATAGCAGACACCTGGAGGCCTCACTTCTGAAGACACTATGCTCCATCTCTTGGATTTTACAAAGAACATGGAACAATACCATCTTCTACCTATTGATCATTTTTCATTGGGACACTGAGGTCAATTTAGCCAGGCAACAAATACTTAGAGAAAGACAACTTGGTCCCAATTCTGGAGAAAAATTTTTTTATTTTTGTAAGGTGATAGGCAAAACAAAGTCAATAATATAAATGTTTAATTAGACACTCACAGGTGCTAGGAAGAGGAAAGAGAATAGAGTGGCAGATGGGATTGAAATGGTGGATGCTCTTGAAGGGCAGCTATGAACTGGGGTATTTGTTAAAAGATGAGGAGAAAGGAAAAGCCATGGGAAATTCTGTGGCAAGGAGTTCTGAGATGGAAGAGGCAGGAATCAGCTGAGACATAAAACACAAAGAAAATATGGGGAAATGATCTCAGGGATCAGAAAGCTCAGAAGGGCCAGAGGCGGTGAATAACTTCAAGGAAACAGTGCAATAGGGCATTTGTACCCGGGGAACCCAAGGCAATTGTGATCGCATACAGAAGACCTGGGCATGCTCAAACCAGACAAATTCCAGCATGAAGGCATGTGGCAGGGTGGGGTAGTCAAGCAATCCCACCATTAGCTGGGCAGCTCTTGACAAACAGCTACTGGGTGACAGAATCAGTTTTATTTGATAGCGTGAGCCCTTTGGGTCAACCATCCCCCACAGCTGCTCCTGCCAGGAGTAGTTTGGAAGCACAAATTGGAGTTGAGGGGTTTAAAGAAATGAAGAAGAAAACTCAAAACTGGGTGGGTAGTCTTGAGAGTAGAGAGAGGTAGTGAGGAGGTGAACATGATCAAAATTCACTGAATGAAGTTCTCAAAGAATTAATAAAAACATGGTTGAGAAATAAAATATCAACCTTGAAAACAAAAATGACAGAAGATGTTGAAGAAACAGTGAAATGCCAGCTCGCTCTTATTTGGGTGTTGTGTTAGAGCTTAGGGTGTATTAAGTTTAGGAAGGATAGAAAGACATCACAAAATGATGAGGAAACAACACAATCTGGTTCTTCAAAGGTAACGGGGGTCACCTAGAGAATGACCACAGAGCAGCGTGGAGCAATGGCGGTGACCGAGGCAGGAGTTGGGAGTCTGTCCCTGTCATCCTTTCATCACACCAGAAGTCAAAAGTTCCCTCCTTCCACAGCCTCATCTCACTTCACAATTCTGGTCTAGTCCTTGATTGGATTTCCCAGCGCAAGCCTAAGTTTAGCAACGGATTGGGATCTAGTGTGTTCCACGTTAGACACCATTTTGATAGAAGCTCCTACAACTCTAGTTAAAAAGCAGGAGCCAGACAAGAGTGTTAGTCGATGTCTGCCTGTCCTCTGTCCCTGTGTGAAGCCATAGGTTTTCCCTCACTGTGTGGGGCTCTCTCTTCAGACATTCCTGGGTACACATTTCTACAGGATCTTCTTTTGCCACCAAATACAGAAACCACTCTTGGTGTATCTTACAATGCTTTTTCTCCAAGGATCCCCAGAAACATTGATGCTAACCATCACTGTGGTTCTACGGAAGAAAATAGCCTTGCATTTCTTAGCATACTTGCTGCAATTTGACTAACGATGACATTGACTTAGCATGAGTGGCCTTTCATTTGATCCTGCCCTTTGAGATTGGCTGCATTTTATGCAATGCAAGTGCTAGGACACACACATATGTGAATAACACTCAGCAAAGAAATGCTGACACCAACAGCAGAGAAACTGCTTGTTTTCAGGAGATTTGTAGAAGCTACTCTCAGAAATAATGGTAATGTATTTGATATCTCCTTCTGTCAGGAAATGTATAATTATATGCACCCAGGTTCACTAGCCTTCCTTTGAAATAGGTGCTAGCAATCCCAGAGAACCGAGACAACAATGAGGACCCCAAGAGAGACATACATGGATCTAATCTACATGGGAAGTAGAAAAAGACAAGACCTCCTGAGTAAATTGGGAGCATGGAGATAATGGGAGAGGGTAGAGGGGAGGGGAGAGGATCGGAGGAGGGCAGAGAAAAATATATAACTCAAAAAAATTTTAAAAAATATATATCAACAAAAATAGGTGTTAGGAGAAAAGACTGAAGCCTCATCTCTAGGTTAGCTAATAAACAACGGGGCAGAGATGGTTTAACAAAGAATGCACAAATTGGGCAAGTTCATATAACAGGTGCTATGCTTAGGCACACTTAGTTTTTAGTACAAAGCTAGCATGAAAGTTTTCTTTTAAAAATTAGTTTTGGACAGAGGAGTAGAAAAATATAATGCAAACATTAAAAGATTTTTAAAAAGATTTACTTTGTAATTTTTTAATAATATATTTGTGTATGTGTGCCCCTGTACATGGGTGTGTGTGTATGTGTGTGCACCCACTTCAGTGCAGATGCCCAAAGAAGAGGCAAGAAAAGGGTGTCAGGTCCCCTGGGGCAGAACTAAAGAAAGCCATAGGCTGCTGACACAGTCACTGGGAACTGAACGCAGGTCCTCTGCAAGAACAGTATTCGCTCTTAACCACAGAGCCAACCCTCGAGCTCCTGAAGGAAAGCTGCTGTTGTTGATTTTTAAGAATCTACTGGTTAGTAAGGAAGCTATAGTCTTGGGAGATTTGTATGATGTTTAAAGACCCCTTTATCTAGAGAGACACACATAGACTTCCCCACCGACACCCTGAAGTTATCGCCTAGCTTGATAGCTTAGAAAAGGAGCCAGGAGGAGGAGAATAGAATGAAATTCTGCCTTTCAGCTCAGAGTGCAGCATGCAATCTGCTGTCTCTTATCCCTTGCACTCTGACTCTGAAACTGTCAGTGGCAGCAATTCTGCCTATTCCAGAGAACGAACAAAACTCTCACGGGGGAAGAAAAGCCAGATAACAGCATCCATTTGCATGCACATCCTGCCACAGTCTGACTGCTACATTTGAAAGAGCCTCAGGTAAATAAGAAGAAAAATACAAGACAGAGCTTCTCAGCAATTAGACTCTGTTTTCCAACCACTCCAAAGCAAAGTATGAGGACTCCTTAATGAGAAAGAGGGGGACAAGATAATAAGAATCACTTTAATTGGCGGGACACTTGTCAGTATAAATGGTAGGGTTATATGTCATCTTATAATGAGAAAAAAACTGTGGCAAAGTATGAGGTGCAAAGAGAAGATAAATTGGATATTAAGATAAATCGTGAGATTTGCAGTTGAAGGCAATCCAGAGGATGACACAGAATAAAATATTAACACTTTAATGTCTGTGAAGTTGCAGAAGAGTCTGTCTTGTGTCTGTCTGTCTGTCTGTCTGTCTCCCTCCCTCCTTTTCATTCTAATTCATTCTATAAGGGAGCTTGATTGCACAAATGGCAAACACATAGCTTGATTGTGGGGAGGGGGTCATGAATTTATACAGCAGGACTGGCAGTTTAGGATTTATTTATTTATTCATTTTGCAGCTGCTGTTAAGAAAAACCAATAGCAGTCACATGCCTCTTTTTGTACCCATACTGCTAATGTTCTCCTATTTCATCCCTGATAAACATCAGCGGAGAACAGGAGGTGTGGCTTAGTAGTGCATGTGTTTAGCATGCTTGTAACTCTAGATTTTATTCTGATTCTCAGCACACACACACAGAAACACTACCCGCCCATCTGAGAGGAATAAAACATTAGAGGTGTTTTTAGTTTTCAAAGTGGACATATCAGCCTATTCAAAGGCTTGCAGTAATGAAATTCTCATATTTCTATGTGGGATCATCAAAGTATAGTTAGAGGAGATATTTTCTGTCTGCAAAGTGGAAACAAAAATAAAAACATCAGAAAATTTCAGGTCTTGCCAAGGATTGTTTAAAAGCCATGAATCTTAAGGATTCAATGTGCCATACATAAATATTGAATCAAATTAGAGAAGATGCTGAGGAAGTTCCTGGGGATCTAACAGCCATTGAAGGGGAATGCTAGATGACCCAAGAGAATTACTCACTATCACAAGTCTTTACAAACCAATGTATGTCAACAGAGAAGTAACTGGAGGTTTCAGACCTCACAGAAACATTCAAAGGACATTATATTTTAAATGAATATATAGTATTATTTAAACCTGAAATAGAATACAAGTGACTTATGATAAGTCACATACTGACAAAAACTAATGTAATTTGAAAATATATTAAACCAAAAGGTTTAACAACTAAACTTCCAAACATCATAAGTAACACAGTCAGACTCTCCCGGTCTTAGGGGCTGTGAACCACAGCACAGTCTGACTTCTTACTCATCTCTTTACTCTTCAATCGCTGCAGAAAGGATTTTAATATGTCAGGATATGCTTTCTGTGGGGAGCTAGTTAGACCTTAGCAGGCTTTAAAGACGCTGGCGCTGGGCCCCTCTCTCACAGTGCACAGCATATAAGGCTGAGGACTGGAGCTGCAGGGCATCATTATTTTTAAATGACAAGAGTCCTTTCTCTGGCCCTGGAGATGTGACCTCCTGAACTGCCCAGAAAGCCAACAGTGCTACCTCCAACAGGACTTAGAAGACTGCAATCTAGCAGGAGCTTGACTGCACAATGGCGAACATATAGCTTGACTGTGGGGAGGGGGTCATGAATTTATACAGCAGGACTGGCAGTTTAGGATTTATTTATTTATTCATTTTGCAGCTGTTGCCCCTCCTAACCCAAGTGAGCGTGTGAGTTTGGACAGGAAAAGAGCCCTCGGGAAAGCTGTCTGTTCACGGGCTTCAGGAATAACGATAAATCCTAACTAAACACAGGCCGAAGCGAGAGTCCTGCTCTCCTTGTGTACTCTCGCCGCAACAGGAGAGTGCTGTGCTCTGCAATGGTCCCTTTGGGCACCGCATACTCTTCTCTGTGGAAGCCACACTTTATTCTGTCATAAAATTTCCCCTTTTATACTACATTTGTCTCCGTGAATTATTCTAATGGACTGAAGACCGAGGTAAGGCCAGAGCAAGCTCCTGCCATATTCCTCCTAAAGGCTTTGCTTTCATGGCACTGAAAGAAAAAGACTCATTAGTCAGTGTTGTCTGACAGTGAGTCAGAGTATACCGTTCTCTTCTACATCTCTTGAAGAATTATATCCCACTTTACTTACAAATTCAATGCCAAAAACATTATTTAATCCCTTTACAGAAGCTAGGTTAGCAATAAAAAAAAAAAACAGTGGATTAAAAACTGTTTCTATGACTGAAGGATGCGATTGTATAGCTTTTAAAATAACTTTGCTCATTCTTGGCATGAATGTCCAGCATTAGAGGAATCACTTTGACATGATTTGGGCATCTACAACTAGCAAACTACAAAGAAACACTGAACACCGAAACACCAAAAAGCTGAAAGCCTGTAAAATGAAGACAATGGTCTCCTAAGAGAACTCGTCATGATCTCCTTATGTACTGGTGACTTATATGTCAGGTTGACACCAGAAAGGCTCCTTTGGGGAGAGGGAACCTGAACTAGGAAAATGCTTCTGGCAGACTGGCCTGTGGGCCAGCCCGTAAGCAGCACTCCTCCGTGGCGTCTGCATCAGTTCTTGTTTTGACTTCCTGGATGACGGTCTACAAGCTGTCAGATGAAATAAACTCTTCCCTCTCCAAGTTGCTTTTGGTTATGGTATTTATATCAGTAATAGAACCCTAAGATACCTGGTTTTTCTATATATTTCTATTTTTATCTTGGCAACAAAGAAAATCAGTACCTGTGCTTCTTAATGTCGTTGATCCCATTCTTCAGATTCCCCAGCCTTTCTGTTGGATTTTGCCTGAAATAATTTATGAAAGAAGTTTATAAGAGTAATAGTTGAGTGGTTTAAGATAAGAGAGTAACATTTGTTTTTAAATTCATTGACTCAATAACTTTCATCAGATCCCACTGTGTGGGTCAGCCACTTGAGTACAGGGAGAGAACAAAGTCATGACCCTCTCACTGAGGAACAATAGCTAAGCATTGATATATCTATCTGTTATTTATATGAGCTTTGAATAGATGCTGAATAAATACTATCTTTCAAACTTGGCTAAGAGAACTAAAAAACACTTTAGAGTTTCACTTACATCTAAGCTGTCATTTAGAAGTGAGTAGGAATCCCAAACTAGGTTTAATGACTTTACTAACTTTAAATGTCTTAAAAAATTCATCCAAGGTAGAGTAGGGGATATTGTAGAACACTGCAGTTTAAGCAAGGCAAAGCAAAACAAAAGACTCTGAAAGTCTCCAATGTTTTCCTGAAAAATGATGCTTCTGGTAGCAAGTAGAAGGCTGCAATAATTTAAAAGGAGACTGGAGAAATACTATATTTTTAAAAACTATTAGGGGACTGGAGAGATAGGTCATTGGGTAAAAAGACTTAATGACTGTTCTTCCAGAGGACTCAAGTTTGAGTCATAGCTCCCCCTCCCCATGACAGTTCACAACCTGTAACTCCAGCCCCAGGAGACAAAATGTCCTCTTCTGACCCCTGTGGCCACCGCTGTGTGGTGTACAGATATGCATGCAGGTAAAATACCCAAAGTAAATCTTTTCTCGAAGGAAGGGAGGGAGGGAAACAGGAAGGAAGGAAGAAGGAAGGAAGGAAGGAAGGAAGGAAGGAAGGAAGGAAGGAAGGAAGGAAGGAAGGAAGGAAGGGGAAAAAAGAAAAACATTATTAGGAAGCTGAAGAAGTGGCTCAGTGGTTAAGGAAATTTGCTGTTCTTCCAGGGGACCTGGGTTGAACATAACAGTTCAAAAAAGTCCGTAACTCCAGTTCCAGATTTGATGACATCTTCTAGGGCACCAGGTATGTACCTGTGCACAGATATATACTTAGCAAACACACACAAAATTTTCAAAAATAATTTTTTAAACTTAAAAACTTCCACTGAGCAGTGGTGGTACAAGCTTTTAATCCCAGCATATGGGAGGCAGAGGCAGGTAGATCTCTGTGAATTTGAGGCCAGCCTGGTCTACAAGAGAGCAAGTTCCAGGACAGGCTCCAAAGTTACACAAAGAAATTCTGCCCCAACACCCGCCCCTCAAAACACAAAACCCAATTTCCATCAGTTATAACAGCAACATAAAAAGTTCAAGTTGCGAAAACAGAAACCTAACTGTGAAGCATCTATACACAGTGGGTATATCCGCACAGTGGGTGAAAGCCTTCACGCTTCCTCCAACACCAAGCATTGCTGACGGTCATTCTCACCTGCAAAGCCTCCGGATCAAATCCTCAGGCCTCCTTGTTATCTTTCTGGGAAAATCCATTTTTTCAATTCCTTTGAGAATCAAATTGTAGGTCATCATTTGGTCGATTCCAGAAAATGGTGGGCTAGGAAAGATGCAAAATAGAACACACTTCAATGAATGTCTGAGAGAACTTGGCTTCTCTTTTCCTACCTCTCTACCTCCTCCTTCCTGTCTTTCTAACCCTCTCTTCCCTTGTCAGTTACTTGACAACAGATTTGGATGTATTCTGGAAAAACCTTCCACCTATTTCATATCACTTAAATGATGCACACAGGTAAATTGTCAAGCAATGATAATCACTAGAAAAGAAAGCTGAGGAGACAGAGAGGAAGAGTAGGTGTAATTTTCTTTTTGTTTTTTTTTTTTTTTTTTAAGACAGTGAGTAGGAAAAGCCTCTTCTTTGAGCTGACGGAAGAGTAGAAGTCTGACTGGACTGGAGGAGTGGATGGGCTACACACTTGTCTTGTTTGTGGGCACTGACTTCTGAGACAGGAAGTGTGAAGGAATGTGTCCGGAGTGGGCAGCAGTGGGCAGTGTAGGTGGCATAATGAGGAAGCTGTGAGGGGAAGCGAGATTATAGCAGCATCATATGCATCTAGTGAGCTGCAGTAAGGATCTGGGGACCAATTCTGAGTCAGTAGTAGAACTTTTAGCCACCCCAGTCATCTGTTTTTAATTCAAGAGATAAAGTACGGATAGGGGTGGCGAGCCTGGCAGGCTAGCTGTGGGAAGCATTGTTGTTGGTGGTGAAATAGACATGGCTCTAACCAAGCCGGGAAATGTGCTACTTATGCTCCTCTGTCAAATTGATCTATTGAAACCATAATCTTGAAGGGGATGGTAGCTGAGAGCTTACGAATCTGATTAGACTCAGGTTGGGCCACCAAGAAATAGGCTTAGTGGCCTTCTGAGACAGAGTACTGACCATCTTCTCCTAGTGAGTATCTCATAAGAAGTCAGAGGTCTGCAAGTAGAAGAGTCCTCACTAGTCCTCAATAAATGATGTTCTGAAAAACAAAAGTCACCCAACTTACAGTATTTTGTTATAGAGTCTGAGCTAAGGCTGATGATAACGTTAATAGAATTTTCTAGTGTGGTGGACACAGTGCAAAAAGAGAGAGAAAAGAATCGAGAACAGAATGGAACTGTTGCCGCTAAGAGAGGCAGGCAAACTAGAGGATAAAGCTGAGTACTGTCATGTGGATCTGAGCTATTGCCAGAGGCCTGATCCCCAAACTGTCTCTTCAAGGGGGAAGCAACGGAACTTTTGAGAGTGAGACATACTGCAAGAAAGTCAGGCGACTGGGGAGATGACCCTGACTGTGATACTGGGACGCTCGCTTCCTCTTTGGCGTGTTCTGGCCAACCAACAGTGAACAGAACTCCTTTGCCACACGCTCCTGTCATAATGCACCATGTTCAAAATCTGCAGGGTCAATCCATGGGTCACAGAATGAAACTAGGAACCAGAACAAATCTTTCCTTACTCATAAATGATCTCAGGTATTTTATTTCGCCACAGCAGTGGAAAACCAACCGATTCAGCAGGTAGTACAGCTAGTTATAGGGAAAAGAATCAGAATTATGATGCAGAACCACATGGCACCGCTGGGCAGGCAGTTGGATTTATGAGCCTAGCATTGAGGAAAATCACTAAGGAATTATGACTTGGGTCATCTCATAAGGTTTATGGCCATAGGGCTTGAGGATATTACCCTATGAGTGTTAGATGGAAAAGGGGCCAAGGTCTGACTGGCCCAACATTAATCTATCAGGAAAAGGAAAAGACTCTGGAATGGACACAGTGAACACAGTGAGAGAGCAAACAGTGTAGGCTAAGGAAAGAGGAGGCTGCCCTGGAAACCACCTAGGTGAGTACTTCAAGGAATGCTGGGTAAAATCTGGTTGAGCTGTAGCCACTGACATTAGGTAGCATTTTGATTCACATATCATGTTGATTCCTAAAACACTTTCTTGTCTGGTTTAGATGATCTAACTGTTGTATTGGATCTCAGTTATGCTTGCACCCTCTGGAAAGCACTAGTATTCACCCTTGACAAGATACAATGAATTAAAAATAAAACCTTGAAGCAAAGGCAATGCATCAAGTTATCAATAGCCTGTGCTTCATCTGTGGAGATAACGAAGGAGGAAGCAGAGGGCTGCTGTGATATCTTTAATACACACAGATATATACACGCACATGCATATTTGCTACTGGGTTGCTTTGTCGCTTTCTCTTTTTTTTATTTTTCATTTTCCATTATATCCTAAACTCTAGTTTGGGCAACTAAAAATGAACTTTTCTTCTGCCCTACCCTGAAAATGTTTGGCCAGATACCTTTATGATGGTTCAAGGCCACCTTAGCAATTCCAGCCTGTTGTGCTTTCTCTCCCTCCTTTATTTCCCAATTCATTTTGCTATTCTATATGACACATATTCCAGGTGACGAAGACCAATGTGTGTATTTTCCTGTAACTCCAAGAACCACTGTGTCACAGCCTCCCCCCTAAAAACTTCTATGTCGAGGGAAAAAAATATTGGAAAGAACCCAGGGTCAGCCACAGCTTAACACACTTGTCTTTCTCCACGGTGACCTGGAAATTTTCTACTCTTCAACCCACATCTTAAATGATGACTATTTGAACATGATTATAGATAATGAATAGTGATTCAGATAAAATACAGATTTTCATTTCCTCAGACAAAGATGGGAACCATGTTATAGGTAACTTAACATTTACTTAACTACTTAAATGGCAGTATTTGAGACGGTAAAGAAGAGCCTAGCACAGTGGTAGAGTACTTCTTTAGAGTATGCAAAGTCCTGTTTAGATTCCTACTGTTGGAAAAAGAAGAAAGTTCAAGAAGATTCCATGAAATTCTGTTTTGTCACGTGTATGTTGATATATATCAACATACATATACATATATATACATATATATGTATATATATATATATATATATATATCCCCCGCAACAGACCCAGTTCAGTATTGCTTAGAAAATTCAAATCTCTCAGAAACTAACGTTGAGCACAACTGGTTATAAAGGTCCTAAAACGTGCATGTGTCATGGAAAGTAAGTCACAGAGAGAGCCAGAAGATCCGGGATCAAATTATTAATCTCAGCCAGATAGCTTTGTGGCCTAGCTGTCTAATCTGTATACTTTAAACCATAAAGTAATCAAAGGATATGAATTATAAAATAATGATAAAAATTCCTACCTTATCTAATCCACACAAGTGTATGAAAACTAAACTAGATTATATGTAGATGTGCTTTGCAAACAATGAAGTATTTTACACATGTGGAATATGCTGTGTTGCCTTTGCACGAGTGTATGTGTGTGTTCATGTGTATTTGTGGGTGAACAGACATGCTATATTATGTAAATATTAAGAACCACAGCAGATTCATTAATCCCATCCTTTCATTTCTTTGGAAATGACAGTCCACTCTTAACTGCTGAAACAAATGCTGTGTCTTGACTCTGTTCATTAGCACCTTGGAAAGGAGTTGGCAGGGCATTTAAGTTCAAATTCACCACTGTAGCTTTCTTTTAACATTTCTGGTTAATGACATCTGGGAAGATGAGAGAATCTGGTTAAATTTAGTTTGATTGATCGGTGAATTTTACTGAACTAGGAAAACAGCTTCATTTATTTAAATTAAATTAAAGAAAACTTTCACCAAGTCCAAAGCTTTTGTTGCTTTTATTCCTGAATTATAAAACCTTCACATATTGAATGTGTTATCTGTAACAATGAAACTTGCCGTTTTAGGTAAACTACAACAATTCTATATTCCTTTGCTTTAGCTTTCTGAATCTTCTATCTATATTTTAAACTTCCTGTTCAAGCCCTGTATTTGAAGCAATGTAGAGAGGAAAGGGAGAAATCTTTTAGAAAACATTTTCAGATTGTTAAATTTTGTATTTTTATCATTAGTGAACTCTTTTGTACTGCTCTGAAGACGAGGCTGGACAGCACTAACTAAGCGCTCTCACTTACTTGCCCGTTAGAAGCTCATATACTAGAATTCCCAGGGACCAGAAGTCCACGCTGAAGTCATGTCCTTTGTTGAGAATGACCTCAGGGGCCACATACTCTGGAGTCCCACAGAATGTCCACGTTTTCTGCCCAGAGCCAATCTTCTTGGCGAATCCAAAGTCAACCTGAGACAGGACGTCAAATAAAACTGAAGATGTTACAAAATCTATGCTACTCTTAAATTTAAATCTGCAAACTCTATGAGTTTTCATCCAATTCAAACTTTCCTTCAAAACACACACACACACACACACACACACACACACACACACACACACAGAGAGAGAGAGAGAGAGAGAGAGAGAGAGAGAGAGAGAGAGAGAGCATCTCATATACTCCTTGATACGCCATGTGCCAATCAAGCTGTTAAGAGAAAGTTTCTTCATGTGCACCTCATTACTCTTGAGGACAACTGAAATTCATTCCTCTGCTCCCAGCAAACAAGTCTAAAGTATATTTTAATTTGCCGGTTTGCTTAATAGGTTGAATAGAGAAGGGGGAAATGACAGAGACATGTGCCTTTAAGATTGCACCAGGGACTAAAATAATAGCAAAGTTGAAAGTTTGGGAAAGAGTCTATTGCTAAGAAGGGAGGCTAAAACCTTTGCTTAGTCCTAAAATAAAGATAAACTGTTCATAATGTGTACTTCCTGTTGATTTCAGCAGCGAAAGCAAAGTCAACAGCATTCTTCCCAAGTCTGCTCTGAGCTCCCAACACTTCTGGTCCCCACAAGCAAGGTGGGTGGTAGATAGTGTCAGCTTTAACTTGCTTAAATGTACGGTCAGCACCCACTCTGATGTAGATTTTGTTCTAGGCTTATCACACTGAGTTTAAGCATGAGAAGGTGAGTGCTGGGAAATTTATGTATGTGCAGCTAACCTGGTATTCTAAGATACACAGCAGGGAAGGAGACAGTGAAGAGAAGAGTTAATATCCAGCACATTTGGGAGACAGGGCTGGGAGGCTGTGGGCACCACCCACCCAGAGGTGATACCTGAGGTTTTCCCTGACTGCATTTAGGAATTCTCTCCCTTGGAAAGGAGTCAGTGTTCCCCCTCCCTTCCTTTTTGCAATGTATCTCTCTCTTCTTCAAGTTTTTACCCAATGAACTCTGAAGACCAGACAAGAAAGAAGGCCAGAGCTTCAGCAGCCCCTTGCGCAGTGTGCATAGCTGAAACCCAGCCCTGCAGAACAACAGCTGGCTTCTTAGCACAGCGAAGAGGAGCAGGTACCCATTCATCTCTAGTGTGCACTTATTTCATCTTAACTTTCTTCCACCTCCCTCAGGTAACAGGTATGCCATTCTTTCTGGGCTCACCGCGCCCATTTTAATGGCTTCATTGCATGTGGATAATTTCAATAACATGGCAATAATCTATGCTTTAAAATGGAGAAAGTCAACATCAGGATCAGCCTACCCTTTGAAAAGTTGGAGCCAGAAACTTAAACATCTAACTCCTTTGTTTGTTCAAATATTGTTCACATTTAATGCTTTTGTTTTTCCCTTAAAGAAGTAAATCTCTTAAAACTCCACACCCCTCCCTTTTCTGAGACTTTTCATATTTATCAGAGTAACAAAGATTTCTTTTCTTTTTTATTCATTACATATTTTCATTTATTTTACATACTGACCACAGTTTATTCTCCCTTCATTCCTCCCCCCACCTCCCATCTACTCCCCTCCCCCAACACTCCTCCTCCATCTCCTTCAGTTCAGAAAGGGGTTGGCCTCCCATAGGCATCAACAAAGCAAGGCACATCAAGTTGAGGCAGGACGATTTCTTTATTGAAAAAGGAATTCAAACAACCATGTTCAAAGTGGGCTTTTCCTGTACGCCTTCAACTACACAGCATGCTTCACAAACATTAAATCTGAGAGATGGCTGGGAATATTATAAAATTAAACTCTGTAACCAGCTGAGATGACAATATCTACATACTCCTCGGAGAAAGAAACAATAATGAAAGCTCTAGCAAATTTTTATAAAGACTGAAGTTTAAGAGGTGAGAAAGCAGCACTCATAACTACAATTGCATATATGCATATACAGAAACATTACATTTTGTTGGTTTATAACAGCCTCTGGACTGCTTTTTAATTGCATTTAATTCCCCTTTTAAGAATTACTAGAAGGTTATCTGCTATTTAGGAGAGCTATCTTAATTTTTAAAATAATATATTTTAATTTGAATTGCTGGTATGCTCTTGCAATATTTGTATATTGGCTAAATGAGGTGGTAACAATTATATTAGCATTTGAAGAGTTACATTGTATCACTTCCTTCCTCTACTTGGGCCACACCAAGTTTGCTCTAGAACATTTGGCCAGAAGAAATTGGCATTCAGGGGTAACCAAAGTTGCATTACTAATGTAGAAGATGCCAGACCTGGGTCAGGTTCTGTGCACTTAATATCAGGAGCAGCCCCCCCCCAAACCCATCTCAGTACCATGGCTGCACCAAGGAGCCTTTCCCCTTCTCCTCTAGGCTGCAGAACCATAAGCTCCTATTTCCTTTATTCAGTGACACTCAGTGAACATCATCCTAGAGCAAGAACCAGGATGCGCACAAAGCTCTAGCTCTCAAGGAGCTTCTATTAAAAAGGAGAGAAACACAATGAGTATGGAAATGTGTCATCAAAATGATACAATGTCCCCAGATAAGACATGCTGTGGGGAAGCCTAGGGAAGATGTAGGTGCAGACAGCAAGACAATTTGCACTTGAAATAAGGGAACCAGGAGCACATACTTCAGTAAGGCAGCATTTGAGTAGATTTGAACAGAAATCTGAATGAAATAAGAGAGAGTTCTGTAAACATCTAAGAGGGTCCTGCCAGGAAGAAGGCACAGCACAAAGGCCTAAGACACAAACACCAGTGTTCAGTTCAAGGCTTGTCAAGGTCAATGG
>JAQHUG010000054.1:379814-421806 GCA_028555095.1 Dicrostonyx torquatus | reverse complement strand
ATATACTAGACTGGAAAGGCAAAGTTGGATGCTACAACATTAAAGAAGAACATAGGGTGACTTGTCCAAGCAGCCAACATTTCACCTCTCTGGTGTTTTTGATGGAGTTGGAAACTAGATAGTCATAGTTAAAGTTTTCCTTAGTTTTGATAAAAGGTAAATTAGCTACAAAACTTTAGACTCACAAAGATAAAGTATTTTCTCTAAATTTGCCAAATACAAATGAACTGAATATTGTAATTGCAATTCTTACCTAATAACTGTTTGGTTGTCTATAATTTCACTATGTTAAAGTTTAAAAACGTAATTTTAATTAGACAAAAAGGGGGAAATGTGAAATATTCCTTTATACTGTGAATATATGTCACTGTGATTGGTTTAATAAAGAAATTGACCAGCCAATAGCTGGACAGGATAAGGTTAGGGGGCAAACCAAACAGAGAATGCTGGGAAGAAGAAGGGCAGAGTCAGAGGAATAGTGAGCAGATGCAGAGAAAAGCAAAATGGACATGCCGTACTGAGAAAGGTACAAAGTCCAGGAGCAAAGCATAGATAAATATATGGACTAATTAAAAATGTAATAGATAGCTCATAAAAGCCTTAGTTATTGCCCAAGAATTTATAATTAATATTAAGCCTCTGTTTGGTTACTTGGAAACATCTTATTGAATGGAAACTTCCCCTACACAATGAGTTTTCCTTAAACTTTAAAGAGCACAAATACATTTTAATACTGGTTTATTCATCCATTAGAACCAGACAAGGGTTCCTTAGCACTATTGCTTCATCAGTTTTCCTTGGCTTGGAAAGTGAAGCAAGATTTAAGGAATTATGATATGGTCAGGGAAAGACATGATCCTTTGGCTCTTCAATCTGTACCTAGTATGTTTTCTGGTGAAGACTGGAACCCAGGTAGAATCTGACTTGGAACATATTAATGAAACAAAACAATACAAAAATGAAAGACCATTTCACTCATGGTTAAAAAGGAAGAACAGAGTGAGGTCTTCCTTCCTCACCACAGAATACTGTCTGTAATTACCAGCAGTGGGCACACTTTTATGACACTCTAAAACACACAGCCAAATCTAAGCTTTTCTATTACATAGGGATGTTTCCTCAGAATTTCTGTTTTATTTTCATAATGAAAACTTCTTACTTGCATTCATTAGATGTCTAACTTCTCATGAACATTTCAGGGGATGAAGGGAAAAATGCATGCACACATACGTACGTACATGCATGCATCCATACATATATGTGAGGTCAAGATCACCTTTACAAGGATGTTGTGATTCCTGCCATGCTGCCCCCAGGTACTCCCAACCTTTCGACCATCCCAGGAGACCTCAGTCAAAGTAGTTCTATGTGGCTTCCTGCCAACAGTCCAAACCCTAAATTTTTCTCTGCTGAAGCTTGTTTAATGGCCCAGTGTCTGCTATAATTTTGCTCATGTGCTTTCTATACCTATTAGATCAAGTTTACTGACTGTGCTGTACACATCTTCTAATGCTTTGGCAATCTCTAGTCCAAATGTTCTATCAATTTCTGAGTGCTATATTAAAATGTCTGTAAATGTCTGTGCCTCCTAATTCTGCCAGTCTGCTGCTTATTTTAGAAGCATCTTATTAGGAAGTTTTAAAAGAATTTTTCTATGACCTTGATGAACTGTGCACCCTCTTATCATATGTCCTCATATTTAGGAATACTTTTTCCCTGATACCAACATGGTGAGACCTGCTTTAGAACTGATTTAATATTTCCCAGACATATTTTTCATCCCTAATTTCAACTTCTTGCACCTCGTATTTTAGGCTGTTCTGTTGTAAACATCATATAGCTGGTTTTTATCTTATAACTTTATTTAACAACACATTTTTTTAATCTAGAGAGTTAAGTCCATTTACATACCTTGGACTTCTCTCTAATTTCTTAGTTTATACTCTTTCTCCAACCCCTGGTTTTCCTACTTCTTGCTGCCTTTCTGTGAAGATGACATTTTATCCTCCTATTTTAATTCCAGTCCCTCCTACTTTGAGTGTATATGCTGCTGCTGTGGGGTTAGTTAGCATGTTCTCATTTGAATGTGATGCATTACTGTGATGACTGAGTCACACCGTAATTTTTAATGAGTTGACAGATTTACCACTGTCATGTGACCACCATTTCTTGTTGCTCTGCACTCCTGGGGGAGGGCAGGTATTCATTTCTTCACCTTCTGCAATCGTATCCTTTTTGCGTAGGAAACAGCTCTCATCTTTGTCTAAATATGCCATTGCACCCTTCCTGAAGGATGGTTTCTCTGGGCTTATAATCTTACTCAACATTTTTAAGCATGATAGTCTACTGTATTCTGACTCCTTTTGCTGCTGGTAAGATACCAAATGAAAGTCCCTTCCTCCCCAATATTTCTTCCCTTTCTATCTTTCCATTTACACCTACCTGCTTTTTCTTGTTTAAGCTTTTCTGTGTTTCAGTTCTTATTCCCCTACTACAATAGCTAATATCCAAGGAGCTCTGATGATCCACTCACCCTGGAATTTGAAGAATTACGGCCTCCAAGAGACAGCTAGTACCAACTTGTGAGCCATGATAGATTGGATCCTCTACCTTATCCAGTCTGCAACTCTTCAAGTGATCATTGCCTCAGCCAACTTCCAGCTGAAGCTTCTCAAGCAATACTGAATCACGTCATGGTTAATATTGATTGTCAACCTGATAAGACACAGCGTTACCTAGGAGACAGGCCTCTGGCCATGTCTGTCAGGGATAATTTAGATTGGGCTAACCTCTGAGCATGTCTGTGAGGCATTCTCTTGATTAGGTTAACTGATATGGGAAAACCTCTCCTAACAGCTGGACATTATCAAGGAGCTAGGAGGCTGATCAAGAGCAGTCACTGTTCTTTGCTTCCCAACTGTGGACCAGATGCTTCAAGCTCCCACTTCTGGGACTTCCCACCATGTCATATGGTTCCCTCTGTGAGTCAAAATTATTTATTCTCCCTCCCATTGCTTTTGTCAGATGTTTGTTTAAGCAAAAATGAAAGAGATGAATACCCTAACTGATACATTTCCAAAGACCCAACTCAGAAAGCCTGTGAGGTCACAAATAATTATTATTATTTTAAATTTGTTTTAAATTGACATGCAAAAATTAGGTCAAACAAGTACAAGCAGTCCTACTGTGGATCTGTTAATGTTTCTCTACCTCATAATCAGTTCATATGTGTGTCTGTATGTGATATTATGTTATTCGTGCATGTGATCTATGTGTATGAGTGTGTGGGTGGGAAATTTTCAGCTATTATTTCTTAAAATTTAAAAGTGAATACACTTATATACTGTCTCTCTCTCCATGTGTGTGTGTGTGTGTGTGTGTGTGTGTATGCGTGTACATGCATGTGTGCAACTCTGGACATGTGTATCACAGTATACATGTGAGTGTCAGAGGGTAACGTGCGGGAGTCACTTCTCCCCTTCCACCATGCAAGTCCTGGGGAATCAAACTCAGGTCTGCCACCAAGCTTGGCATCAGCAGCCTTTTACCTAGTCATTAGTTTTCTTTGTACTCCACTCTCTATATTGTTTTGGTTACAAGACACTAATCATTTTTCTCACTTTAGTCACCAAATTTCTTCATTTGTATTCTTCTGGTTTCAACTTTTAAGTCTCTGTTACATTCTCTGTAATTAGTCAATTTTCTTCAAGTCTCTGATTTCTCTTTTTGTGATAATTTTCTACTTAACATTCCAAATACATTATCCTAACAGACAAATAATTTACAGGTAACAAAGCACATTGCTCTTTGGTGTGCAGTTCAATAATTTGAATAGAGCCAGGTGATCCTTCCCGTGTCTGTGTTAATAAAATGGGTTTTCAAGGTTTTAGCTATTTAAAAAATAGTTGCTCTTTCTTGTTATTAAGGACTTGTGGGAGTTTTGTATATTCTAGATACAAGCTCACTATAATACAAATAAAGCGTAAATATTTCTCCTGGTTTATGTCATGTCTATTTGCCTTCTTGGCAATATATTCCAATAATCAGTATTTTCTGACATTTATGAAGTCTAATGAATCCTTTTCTCTTTTAATATTAATACTAATTGCTTTCTAGAGACTCTGTACCCATCCAAAGCCATAAAGAGGACAATACTTCTTTCCTGTTGCATACAGCATGAGGTGGGAATCGTGTTTTCTTTCATTCACATGTGGACAGTCTCCAGGTGTTCCCTTGGGGTCTTTCCAAAGGACAACCTATTCTCTCAGTCATGTGAATGTCTATCTGTGACCTTTTGTCTACGAGGACATGCATCTGTTCTTACACAAATGTCACATCACTGACCACTGTAGCTTTGTACTAAGGCTTGACACCAGAAAGTGTAATGTTTTGTTTGTTGCCCTTTTTTTACAAAGTAGTTATTAGCCGGGGTGGTGGTGGTGCGTGACTTTAATCCCATCACTCTGGAGGCAGAGGCAGGTGGATCTCTGTGAGTTTGAGGCCAGCCTGGTTTACAAGAGCTAGTTCCAGGACAGGCTCAAAAGTACAGAGAAACTCTGTCTCAGAAAACAAAACAAAAGAAAAACAAACAAAAAACCCAAAAAAGTAATTATGAATTCTTAAGAGTCTACATTTGCATTTAAATTTTAGAAAAGCATTCTCCATTTCTAAAACTTGTCTCAATCTCAGATTTTGATTACACTGACATTGAATCTATAAATCAATTTGGAAAATATGGATGACATAAGACAATTTTGCTTTATGCACTACTACTTTCTACAAATCATGAACACAGTATATAGTACCATTTAATTATTTGTATTAATATTCTATGATTTTCAGTGAAGAGCTATTACACGTCTTTATACAATTTATTTTATTATTTATTCACAATGATGATACTGTTTTAATATAATATTTTACAATTTTGATGTTACAAGTCTTATTTCATTTATGAGTTTTTATCATTACCATGTAAAAAAGAGAATTTTATTTATTGATTTTGTGCCAACAATGCCTAACTTGCCCATTCTAAGTATTTGTTTGATGGATTCTTTAGACTTCTCTAAATAATTTTAAATAAATAAAATAAATAATTATAAAATAAAAAATAAAAATTCATGCTGTATTCAAACAAAAAGAGGTGACATATTTGATTTTCTGTTTTGGGGCCTTTAGTTGTCCTTTCTCGGTTTATTTCATTTACTGAAACCTACTACAATGTTCCTATCCTAAGATCAGATCATCTCTTCTTGTTCTCCACCTAATGGGTATGATGTTAACTAAAGGTTTAATCCTAACTCCTCATATACTGAGGCATGTTCTCAACAGACAACTAGGCAGCAGTTTTTAAATGTGAATCTCACATAGCAGGATGCCTTTTATCAAGGCTTAGATATTTATTTTTATTGTCTTTCAATGCATTCACACTTTGTACCTAAATTAGTTGCATCAGGATTATCCAATGCAAGTTACTCTACCATTAGTTATAAGCTTCCATTGTACATTTAATTAATTATTATAGTCTTATTTCCTCAGCAGGCACTTCATTTGTGAGGTCTTTCTGCAAACTTCTTAGATCCCTTTTTGCAAGTTCCAAGGCACTTAAGCATCTACTTCTGCTCTTTGTTCTTCTGGCAACCAGTGTGCTAGCAGTTAGTATGGCTTTTCTCATACATTTATTATTAATATATTTTAACATGCGCTTGTCTTTCTTGGAACTTCACCTCCAGAAGTTCTTTGTGTCCTGAGGTGACAGCATATTATTTTAAAAAGAATACGCAGTGATGCTTAGGAACATGGGCACAGTTCCATCATGGATCCATTTTCACTTCAATTTTTGTTTGGACTTTTCCATTAAGAGCAGCTTGTGGCCAAGAATTCTTAGAGTTGTCTTTTTCCATCCCTCTACCATGAGCTAATGATGAGAGAAACATATCTGCTCACATGTACTGTCTTTGTAAGTCTGATGTGTGTTTAAACTGCATGGTCCCTGCTGCTGTACAGAGCTCTCTAGCTTGCTTTCCCACAATGCCCAGATCTAAAGTGAGGTCTCCCATTCCTCAGTGACACAGCTACTAAATCAGTCATTTCAACTTGCTGCTGCATGCAAGTCAGAAGCTTCAGTTTTGGGGCTGAAGACATAACCTGGGGCTCTGACCACACAAGGCAATTGTTGTACATCTTAAGCCCTTCAGTGTCTGACCACCATCTACCACTGAGCTGTCTTCTTCCCTGACCCACAGAAACTCCTGTGTTGTCTAATGAATGCATCCACACATCACTAACACTCTTCCTCATGTCTCATCTTCTATTTTTGAACATGTCGCAATAGCAATTCAGGATATCTAGTGTTAAATGTAATTGGTAATTGAAAACTCAACATTGAGTTTCCAAATAACTAAAATCACTGTTTATTTTTTGGCTTTGAAGATAAATAAATGAGAAGGCTAGACAATGACAGCAAACAGGGAGTCACTGCCATCTAGTCCTATAAACAGTAAATACACCTCCTGAGGTTTGGGAGAAAACAACCACGGAAAGTTGAGAGATAAATTTAATAAGCCATCTGCAGCCCTCATGAGTTTTTCTCTCTTCTAGAATATTCCAGAGGGTTTCCCCAAAGAGCTGTGGGAGGCACAGTCAATGCAGGAACTATGAGTGAGAGCAGTGATTGCAGCCTTGTGTTCGTACCTCTCCAGTTCTGAAAGCTGTCTTTCATGGATAAATAAAGCTTGAATGGATCAAAATGTTTCTTGGAAGTGAGCCAGATCGCACATGAAAGGGCTCTTATTTTACTTCATAGGAAAAGGTCTCTTCAAATTTGAACATAACAAACTTAGTCACTTGGGCTAAATTTCACAATTATACTAACTAAACCTATCTTGTGCACTGTTGAATAGATTCACTGTGAAAGTTTGAGCGTAGCATCTGCCTATGACATCTGAGCAGTAAGTAGTGGTATTTTCCTACATCAAAGGGGACAATGTATTTATGAGTGTTAAGTTCAGCTATAGCCTCATGCCTTCAAGGAGCTATGGAAATGGGCCTCGGGAAGCTGTCTCCTGAGGTTCAAAGTGCCTTAATTTTCCCTCAGTTTGACCATCAAGTTCTATTAATTTCTCACTGAAAGAAACTTACGTAGTATCCTCTTGTGCCCTCATTGATATGCAATGATTCCTATTGGGAATTAATGGACCTCAGACATAGACAGCAAGGAAAGCTGATCCTCACTGAGCCTGTAGTCTCAGAGATTTGGAACCCTCGCTGCCTATTAGAACAACTAGAAAGATGTCAAAACAGCCACCAATGGTCACATGTTTCCTTCTCTCCCTATTTGGAATGCAGGTACCTTGAGATAGAAACGATACTAGCTTCTTTGCTCTTCACAAGGCAGTTCCTATATGCAGCACCAAAAGAAGCACAGTTAAAATGATTAAACAATCCTAACAAATTCTAAAGGCATTTTATGGTGTGACTCTTCAGTAAGAATTGTAGATATGGTTGAAACACGGGGTCAAAGAAGAATATATACATAGTTACTGGAGACATGGCCCAGAGGTGAAGAGCACTGGCTGATATTGCAGAAGGCGTGGGTCAGTTCCTGGCACCTACATGGAGGTTCACACCTGTAACTGCAGTGCCGGGGTGTTCAGTGCCCTCTTCTCACTCTGCAGGTACAAGGTGTGAATGCAGTGCACATACACACATGCAAGCAATCCATTCATACTCCATTCATACACATAAAAAATAAACAAAAAACACTTAAATAGGCTACATGCATGATATTGCTCTCAGTATTAAGCATGAAGAATTCAAGGGTTGCATCCCCAGTAGTAAAAATAGCAGCTGCACCAACACTGAAAAGAGATCGCAACAACAGTACAACTTTGTTGTTGAAATATTCCACATGACACTGTGAGTAAGAAAACTTGCCTTACCAACTTAAGGTAGCCGTCGGCATCCAGGATTAAGTTTTCTGGCTTCAGATCTCTGTAGATAATGCCTAATCCATGTAGGTAATCAAAGGCCTCTGTCACACAGGCGACACAGAATTTGGAGGTGGGTTCATCAAAGCTGCCTCTGCAAAGACATTGCTTTCTTCTTAATGCTCTTTGGTGCTGTTCTAGGCACATCTAGATTACATTATAAAAATTACACGGTGTATTGTGTGTGTGCAATGCAGAGTTGTGTGTTGGTGCATGTGTGTGTGTGTGTGTGTGTGTGTGTGTCACGGTGCACATGTGGAAATCAGGTGCCAATGCTTGACTTACCCCTTATTTGATTAAGGCCTTGGTTTTGTTGATCGCTACTATGTATATCAGGCTAGCCAGGCACCAAGTTTCTAGGAATTACTCACCCTGTCACAGGAGGTACACTGAAGTCACAAATGCCTATCACCATGCTCAACTTTACATGGTTATAGGGACTCAAATCTGGGGGCTGATTCGTATGTAGTAGCAGTTTAACTCCTGAGCCATCTCCCTAGGCTTTGCCAATGGACTTTTTATATCATTAAGATTCAAATTTAATTTATATAAAATGGCTATAAACAGATCATAAAGAAACTGATGGAAACACTTTAAAAACTACAATAAATTCACTAAAAACCCCACATTTGTGCATTTCTTTCTGGTAATCACATATGAACACTGAAAACAGGGAGGAAGCCTTTTAGACACCTGTGGCATATTGTGGAGATATGCAACTATTTTGATAAAAAGTTTGACCAAGACTTATATAATTTATCATTTGACTAAAAGTGGTTCAAGTGGTCACTTCCATTCTTGTCTACACAGCATAAACAAGTAACCCCAAGAGAAAGCCGGTCATAACACTTTCCCGCTGGGCTCTCATTGATCTTTTGTTAGAGTTACTCCATATAAGGATGCTTTCTAATTTCATACATTCATTATTTTTCAATGTGATAGTGATTCCTCACATTTCATAATCAGAGGCGTGACTTTGGAGAGAAAACTCAGTTTGATTCCTGAAAACGCTGTTTTCTTCACTCTCCATATCCTCGGGTAAGTTATTCAAGTTTCCAAGTCTGAAGAGCCATGCCTCAACGACGGGTTTGCTACTAGTGACCAGGGTTGTCCTAAAGTGCCTACCAGGTGGCAGGAACACTCTGTTCTAAGGATACAGATTTCTCAGCAGAATTGCCCGCTGAAGCAAAGATGCAGTATGCTAACGCTTCTGCGGGAATCCCGAAGGTCTCCTTCATTTTCCTGCTTCTTCCGACTGGAATCCAACAACAGCTCTTAACACAATATTCATTTACTTACATGTCAAGCTCAGTAGGTCTCAAGCACATTAAGAAACACTTAAACAAATCAGTTACTGGACCCCACGCCAGTAAAATGAATACAAGTGTATTTATTAGCACACAACATTTCTGGTTTGAAAAAGCTCCCAACGCAATTGCATCAGGCAGCCAGGCTAGAGAGCCACTGCTTCAGAGAAGAATGTGCAAAGGTCGGCCTGTCAGTAACTCTCAGGCTCTAATGCACCACGCCCTCCTGTTCCTCATCACAGTCCTCATCTCCTTCCTGCTGCTCCTGGTCCACAGCTTTCCCGCTTTGTCTTCCCTGTCCAGACTTTGTCATTTTAGAGTGTCCCTGATTTACCATTTCCTTACAGATACGCAGCTTCTCTGTAATTATTCAACTTTCATACTATTTTGTATATTTTAATATCAGCCATTTTCTTCAGATAAACTCTACACTTGTTTTTCTAAGGCTCATACTTGTATAGCCTTTTACATAGAACGTTCTATATTGTCTAGGACACTTCCAAGCTTTCACCATTGTTCCTTCTACACAGAAGCTGCTTAGTAGCCACCTATGATTATGACGATATCAACACCATTCCTTTAATAAAAGCAAACCTTTGCGGACATCTGGCTCTCCTTTGCTGGGAGGAGGACGCAGTCGCTCCCCATCACACCCTTTTAGAGTATTTTGAATCTGAGCTTACATAATGTGTCTACCTCCTACCATCCATGTGACCTCAGACAGCTCACACATGCCTGAAACCTTTAGTCCATGTACTTGGAAGTTAGTATGCTTTAGAAGTTCCCCATGACAGTGCTGTAGCTTTAGCTAACAAAATATACTGATTCCTACCATGATATACCTAGAGACAGTGTCTTCCTGTAACTGTGCCCTAGACTACGTCCTCCTAGCCCAGCCCAGGTGTGAGTTGATAAGACCTACTGCTCACAGATCCCTTTTCATTACCTGTCCCTTAGAATACTCCACAGCTCTCCACCCAAGCAGGCCTCCAGAAGCATGTACACATATTTATTGTCCTTGAAAGTACGATATAACCTGTGCAGACAGACGAAAACAGATTAGAATTGGAGGTCCTAACCTTCTTCAGTTACTTAAGTTACTCCAGAAACATCTGGAAATACGACTCCCATTTCCACACTGATAACCAACAGCCACACAGGGGGGGACTTCAACCAAGCCCTCTTAGATGGTTCCTATTGCCTTGGATCTCTGGCTTTATCCTGTACGTAGCACAGACCTACCATCCTCGCCCCAATTTTCCTGTCAAAGTGTACCAAAGCCACCTTCATCATAAAGTGGCTCCTTATCCCACCCTCAAATAGGGCCTCCCTTCTTCCCCAAAGCCACAGGCCTGTGCATGTATCACTTTAATATGTCCCTTGCACAACAGGTCATTATATTCATGTTGTATGTCCCCTAACTGTTTAGCTAGCATTGGAAACAGACTCAGGGACAAAGACTTCTAAGTAGTAAGGCTGGGGGGAAGTGACTTGGCAAGGGCACATAGAGGTGGGGAGCAGTTTGGGAGAGGGGTTTGCTGTAGGATCTAGTGTCAGCAAAGGCCTGCCTCTAAGGAGATCCGCTGCCCTTGGGTGACCCTGGAAAGTAGATGCTGAGTCATGTGATCTGATCATTGAGAACAATGCCAGAGAAGGACAGAGCTACTGTACTTTACAGGCCTCCGTACTCAAACCTGCGGTAAGAGTGTGTCTGGGCAGTGCACCACATTTAACACTTAGGTGAACACATTTTCTGGGGTTTAGAGTTCAAGAAGAACCCTTTTTTCCGGGTGGAGAGCTGGACCAGCAATTATAGCATCTGCTGCTCTCACGAGAGACATGGGTTCAGCTCTCAGCATCTACATGGCAGCTCATAGCCATCTAGAATGCCAGCTCCAGGGTATCTGTCACTGTCTTTCTGGCCTTCGTGGCTACTCCCTGCGCACATGGTACATATCCATACAGGCAGACAAACACAATACACACAAAATAAAAATACATAAAGAAGAGTAAGGGAGAGGAAGAGGAGAATGGGGAAGGAATGGGAGGAGAGGGAGAAGGGAGAGGAAAGAAAGAAGAAGTTGCAGTCCCCTTTCTTACTAGTGCCAATACCAGATGGAAGCAGCCAGAAGAGCTAGCGGATAATGCACAGACACAGAAACTCCAGGAGGTGGTCTCTCTAGAAGTTGGGCATGGTGGCATGGTGGCACAATTGTATCCTAGCTCTCAGGAGCAGCAAAATTTCTGTGAGTTCAGGGTTATCCTGAACCACCTAGTTAGTACCAGGACAGTCAGAAAATGAAACAGTTTGAATATACAGATGCCAGAGCTGTAACCCAGGCTGAATGCCACATGGGACACCTATTCCTTCCATCAGTTATAGAACTGCAGCTTCTCATTTTACATATAAGTGAATAAGATTACATACTGATTATACATTATTTATATATCACTGTTGGTAAGCATTTACTGGAAAACACATGGACATTTCTGATTCACTTCCTCGTTAGAGACCAGTGATGCGAACATGATCGTCTCACCACCACCCCTGTTTAATTCTCAGAGTGCCTTCCATGTAAATCTCAGCCTAGCAAATGTCTTCCCTGATAATATTCTAATTACCATCACTACTATCCTGCATGTCAGCACTTTGTTAAGAGCTGGTATTGAAAAACGAATACAGTCCTTAAACTGCCCATCACAGCTCATTAGTGAATATGAATTTTAAAAGAAAATTCTGAAAAAATATAAATATATTGAGTGAAGACTGTCAGCATATATGCCTGGGATCAGTCTTATTTTTTTTAACAATGAAAACTGAGCCTAGAACTAGGGATTAGTAGGCAGATTCTCGAAAAGACATTTGGTCTTTCCTATCATCTGTACATCATCAGAAGTCACCAGAAGTACACTCAGGGATCACTAAAATGTAAAGGAGAATCAAAACTGGCTTATGTCAGCAGCTTGTCAATACACAACTGAAGAGGCCTAGATAGTATCTCCACCAAGCTTATAACAATTACAGGGGGGAAAAGGGATATTAGAAGATGGTCACTTTGTAGCTTTGTACTTTGGTAACTGTGTGAACCCAAATACTCCTCCCTGAAGAGGATTAACATCCACCCACGTGAGCAGCAGCTTGTGGAGTCCTGCTTCCTCTTCCCATATTCTACATTACCTTTGGATAAAATAATTAGCTCCAACTATTGTATACTAGCCCCCCAACACACACACACACGCACACACAGATAGATAGATAGATAGATAGATAGATAGATAGATAGATAGATAGATAGATAGATAGATAGATAGATAGATAATGACCACATTAGCAAGGTTTCCCTAGAATAAAAGCAATTGGAAACGCCTACTCAAGATCTCATAGGAAAACTCAGAGAAATACTTTTAAAGCTTCCTGGAAAGCCAGCTGCTCACTCACTTCACTATGAACGGAGAGCACAGCTCCTCCAGGATCCTCTTTTCGGAGAAGACATGTTCTTGCTGTTTAGTGTCAACTATGTGCTTCTTCTTTATACACTTCATAGCAAAAGCAACATTCTCATTCTTAACTTTAACCTACGTGAAAATGAAAGACTCTTGTAATTAATACACCACAACAATTTGCAATATGGAATGTAACATGTTATCAATGAGAGTTAAATTATTTTACACTTAAAGAGTATATAAGCTTTTAACCACTTATATCTCTAGGACTGGTTTTTATACAACTTTATACACTTTTGATCATTTTCAAGTCATTATATAACTTGGTCCTAAAATTTTTGTACTGAAATAAGAAAAAATGTGGTTGAATTTCATTGAGAGAAATTTTTTACAGTTTTGATTATGTAACATCAACAGCTTTCGTAAGACTTGCCAAGGCTTCTTATTTCTTGATATTCACCTCTAATTTTCAAAGAAACTCATATCAAATTCTATATCTGTGGGAAGCCTAGCTAATTGCATGAGGTCATTTAAATTAAATTGATTAAAAGTGGGAATTAAGTTCCTTGATTGGAGTAGGCACATTTTCAAAGGGCACATCAGGTGATAAAAGTATGGAAATCCATGACCATCATAATAGAAATTGGTCTGGGACACTAAGATAGGGCCTCCTATGTGTGTGAAACTCTTAAACTCTTTCTTAAAAGAAAATCAAGATCGAAACAACTAGATATTTTTTTCTGATAGGCATAAAAATCCATAAGCAGGCCATACTGGTTGTAAATGGAAATGATTGCCTCCCATGTTTTGATCATATTTACCATTGGTAATGTCTATAGATTTTAAATAAGTGGAGAAACTACTGCTTCCGTAATCACTACCTTGGAAAGCAGATCTTGGCATCGTTAATTCAATCCTTAGCCTGTGTTTTTGGTAGGAGACACCAGTGCACAGAGCCTAAGTCACACTCCAAACGTTTCACCCCATTATGAAAGTGTTTGCCCTTTAACCATCAGAAATGAGGTCTAAAATGGGTTTGAACTGTGCCACTGGGACCCGGGGTATCATTTCACAGCTGTTCCTGACCAGCCTTCCTGCAGACAAAAGCAGCAACACAGCTACCGGAGGTCGCTGTACAGTGAATTGTTAAAAAATTGGCTGGGCAGAGAAGGGCTTGGTAATTGCCACAGGCTCGGAGCCATCTGCACCCGACGAGAGTGCAGAATCCTATCCCACAGTTTCCTCAGAACACTTGATCTAAGGCAGGACTTCTGGTATTTCTTGGGAGCTGATTATTAAGCACAGACAGGTGGTGGCGTGGACGATCACTGAAATCAGCTCCAGCTCCCAGCTGTCTGCTGAGCACCGCAGAAGGCTGCTCTTCAAACATCCTTTTGCATTCATCTTCCTTCCCTTTTCTCTAATGGGAAGTTTTATGCAACCCCAAAACAGGGTAATGAGAGCCAAACACAGGCATAGAGGTAGGGTTGCTTAAGGAATATGACTATAATATTGAGGACCCCATCTATGGTACTTTTGGGGCCACATTTTCTTTTCTTTTAGCGTAGGGAGAAAAATGTGTTATGATTGCACACATTCATTGCTAGGGGATACATTATTTTTTACATCTCATAATCTTTCAGAATGCTTACTCGGTACATTCTTCAATAATTACTATCAAAGAAATTCATCACAGGATGTGACGTGAGAAGACTGACAGACCATCTAACTACTATCTGCAAGCAAGGATAGACTGAGACATTTACTTCCTTCAGTTCAGAACACTGTCAGACAGCAATGGTAACTCATAGAGTCTTCCAACAGAAGCTAGATATAAAACAAAACAAAACGAAAAAGTCAGAATGCTTCGCTCAGATGCTTGAAACGTAAACCCCTTACAAGCTCCACTCTTCCGAACCCACCAACGCCCAGTGTGGCGATAACCTCAAGGCTCTGGAATGGGGACGTTGAGGAGAATCTGGCCACCTTCTCTTTCAGCTGAATCATCTCCAGAGAAAGGGCTTTGGACAACTTCAAGTTAGACATGGAGCGCCTGGAGAGAGAAATGAGACGTCACACAAACACACCCTGAGTCACCCTGCTACCCTGCCATTCACAAATTCTGCTCTCCCAGGGCTCATTTCTACCGGAACACTGCCTATCAGTGCAACAAAGTTGACCTCAACCTTGATAGGGACATGTTTGGTCGTATCCAGGGGGGAAAGCAATAGAAACTAGGACACATCACACGTAAGGACTAGACAAAAGTCAAACACAATCAAGGCGAGGTAAAATGGGGGACTCTTGTAGCCTTTGAAACACATCTCAGAAAAAGCTGTTAGTAAGTCACCCAGGCAGGGAGGCAGTTGAAGAGAACAAAGCCAGGAACCTCCTTTGTCATTCACAGAAGGCCACGCTAAGAATTTCTGCTGTTTGTCAACAAAGCTTTTCATGCCTTATGCAGAAAAACTGTTTATGGACAATGAATGTACGTGTCACATTTAAGTATTGCTGTTCACAAAACGCATGTTTTGTCTTTGAATTAAAACTTATGGTTCTGACTTATAAGAGGCTATGGGAGCAAAAACATTGCAAATGCATATCTTGAAGAAAAATAAAGAACTGACTGAACATTTTAGCTCAAAATTAAGTCTTTCTAGAAAATTCGAGTGTACCTATCTAGAAGCCTGTCTCATGAACATAAGCTTCAGCTTTCATGTGTGATGGCCTAAGGTCTGGGGTTAGCAGAGTGGAGAGCATCCAGCTGGAGTATATGCAGCCCTGGGTTCTATTCTTAGCACAAAATATTACAGTAAAATTTAAAAGTTTTATCAAGCAATTATAATTTAACAAAAGTTCCCTATAAATGAAAAAAATCAACCCCTATTACTAGGTTTGGAGTGATCCACTCACAAACACATCCTTGGAAATTTTCAAAAGCTTCAAACTGTGAGCCTGCTCTCCACCCATAACCATGTTCTTTTGAAGTAAGCCAGCATTCTAAAGTGTTCCCCCTTATCAGGAAATTTCTCCCACAAATTCCTACTCAACCTCAAAGATTTCGGTTAGAGGCTTAAAAACTCTCCATTCTGGAGCTGAAATGGTGTCCCTAGAATATTCTAGTGAGGGCACATGCCACTGCTGCTGCTGCTGCCAGAGAAAGCCGGCTCACTTACTTGGCATGTCTTTTTTCATCATCGCGGTTCAGGTTGGCCACATATCCCTCAAGGTATTTCTGGAGCTCTTCAAATGTCCCAACAGTTTGGTTGAATGTCCTAAGTAAAATAAAATGAAATGGTCTGTTGTGCCGGTATCAAGGCAATTTAACACTCTGCTCCCATTTCCCTGTGTTTCTGCGTTTACATGGGGGATACCCATGTGTGCACTGGCCAGAGCCTTGAGTGTTATTACTCAGATGCTCTCAGTCAACCTTCTCTTAGGACAGGGTCTCACACTGCCTTGGAGCCTGCCAATTAGACTAGATTACTGGCCAGCAAGCTCCAGATACATGACTCTATCTACATCCCTCCTTTTTCTAGCTATTTCACACATTCCTTCACAATTTCAAAATAGGGAAGGTAACTCAACTATATCCTTCTTGCACAATAATCAAGAGTTTGTTTAAAATTATGAACTAGGGAAGAAGAAATAAGGATCTCCAGGTTTTCTGCCACTCTGTTTTAGTGTAAGTATGGTGCCCTTTTGTCAAGGCACCATCTGCTGAGCATGTCTCAGATGCCAAGGACTATGCCAGACACTGTTTCTGTGTTCCTGAGGCTGATGGTAGGTCAGGCATTCAATAAATTAACTGTAAGTATCAATATGATCACACTGTCACAAATGGTGCTGTTGCTGCTATTGCTGTAGGATCTTAATTTATTTTACAAGTCATAACTAGAGTCATCATTTCATTGATCAACAAAACTGAAAGAAGTTCCAGAGCGAAACGAGATGCCACTCACAGATAAATCCAGGCTGAAGGTCAACCTACTTGTACCTGACAGTTCAGCTTCCTCAACCCTACTTCATACAATGTTTCATCTTTCATTGTGCCAGGTGGATATTCTCAACCCAATAAGCATGTAAATTAAACATTTTGAAATGGTGAGCCTACAAATAATTTGCAAAGCACATAGAATTATTGCATTTTTTCATGGATTCTGAGTGATATTATCTGATATATGTGATAATAGATGAAGTTTATTCTCTCACATATTTTCTCTGGCTTCTGGAGCAATTATACCACAGCTGTTATTCAGCACGTGAATATAGTTTTTGAAAACTCATAGAAAACAGATTTCCTCATGGGGCGTTACTGAACTAACACATTTTCCCTCCAACAGTCATCATCTAAGGACTGTCGTTATCTAAATACAGTTTGTAATTCCTGTGCCTTCACAGCTTTGCTTCTCCTAGAGTGACTTCTACATTTTCTCTTTGTTTAGAGAAGTTCTGTTTTCAGGACCATTTCAACACTTTCTTTTAAAATAAAAGAAAGCCTTTTCCACCTCCAAGAACCATGGTTGTTTCTCTTTCTGACCAGGTGCTATGGGAGCCTTGTGGCATGGTTGGCAGAATAAGGAAATGAGTTGGGGGACCTGGACAGTAGCCCCTGTCCGGTCACAGATGGCATTGCTGGGAGCAGAACTTTAACTCACTTGGGGTTCACTTGTATTATCTGTAGGAAAGAATTATAACAGCTTGTGGATATTAGTTAATATTAGGATTGTGAGGTTTTGCAGATAGTATTTGGCTTTTGGAGACAGTGTAGAAATATATAAACAAAATAATTGTATATTTTAAATTTCCTTGAAAGTACTATAAAGACGCCATGGATCTGTGGAGCGGGTCGTATATTTGAAATGCATTGATGACGAATGAACTTCTTGCATTATGAAGTTTACAGTGTTACTCTAATTTTCAATGTTTGAAATTTTCATGATAAAAAGTATTTTTCTAGGGTTCGAATTTTCTTTCCAGTGTTTCACACTTACGATTCAGTAAATGCTCTCGACAAACAGCTGCTGACTATATTGCACTATTATATTTTGTCATTTTACTGGTCTTGTTAATATTTCATAGGAGCTTGTTTTACTTCTTTGGTGACACCATGTCTTTACATAGACAATGGCTCAGTTTTGGTTTATGTGAATTTATTCTTTATATTGATTACATAACCAGTGAATATTTAACTGGTTAAAATGGCTTTGAAGTAGCAAGGGCTAAAAAGTGACCCTAATTTTTAAAAGTTACATAAGAATGATACCAATATTGAATCATATTGAATCATACCATTAAAAATTACTACAGATGGTAATGCCTTTCTAGAATGATAACTAGTTAATTACTTCACAGGAAGATTCTGGGCTGGGGAGATGGCTCAACAGTTAGCCACATTTGCTGCTCTTGAAGAGGACCCATATTTGGTTCTCAGAACCCACGTCAGGTAGATCCCAACATCCTCTAACTCCAGCTCCCAGGATCTGAAGCTCTCTTCTGGTTTCTTGGATAGTCACACTCAGGACACACCCACAGATACACAAATAAATCCATAAAAACACTAACAAACTGATTTCTCTAAAAGACACAGAATTTAACTCAGCCCATTGCTGATAATTATGTACCAACTTTGCACACAAAATATTTAGCCTGCCAGCATCTGCCGCTGCAGAGACAGATTCTGATCAGAAGGCCCAGTTCCTGCTCATGAATTTTAATGGAATGCATTTGCAGCTGAGCATTGACCAGCATTTCCAAGTGGTGATGAATGTGAAAACAGAGAGAGATCCGAGTAACAGAAGCCAAGTCTTCGAAGTAGCAGGTGCCTGCATTCTCCAACATCGGGGTACTCACTCTCGGTCTATCACAAGGCACGCGACATCATTTTCTTCAGCAATTATATTGGCTGATCTGACGTCATCACTGCAGATGAAAGAGAGAAGTCAGCTCTCAACACAGTTAGAAACTAAAAGTCTGTTTTGTTAGGGAACCCGCAACTTTATGTGAATTCACATCCACCAGCTAAACCATCCAAAGATCATAGTGTTTTTAAATAGCATTGTACTTTATATTCAACCTTTTAAAAATGGATTTGAGATATGTCCCAATAAAGGTTATGTACACAAAGAATTCAGGGAAGGAAACTGTGCAGGGAGCACAGAAGAATCGCCAACTACGATGTAGGAGTGTGTGTTCTGTCACAGCCAGGCTAGAATAGCTTTCCCCATCAGAGGAGAACTACTAATGAACAAGGAGGCAGCCCAGAAAGCAGCTGACCAGGGAGATGTGAGCATCATACAGTGAATCAGTTGAAATAGACTCCACATATGTGTTTACAGAGCCATGCCAACGCATTAACTGAGTACTGAAAAGCCTTCATGTCATAGGATATAAAATGGATATTTTTTCTCAGTAAAATCTCAGAAATTACTATCTGTGTTACAGTTGATGATGAACCATAGTGTAATTAGCACTGCTAACTTCCTTCTATGAAATGGAGCAGAGACTCTTACCATGGATATCTAAGATATAATGAGATACAATGAGCTGAAGGCAGTGTAATTGTCCAAGTAAGTAGTGATGGATGAAGCATCAGGCATTTCCTCAGTGACCTTGACTTACATGCTAGTTTTCTCTTTCTACTAGTCGTAAATTAGACACTACACAAAGTTGCACACTTAGAGCATCCAGTGCTCAGAGACTCACTAAGAGTAACCCAGGAGTGCCGATGAAATGCGGTCATCGCAAGGACAGCTCTGGGCAGTTTCAGCAGCAGTAGCAATCGTGTAGATTCCTTAGTGGGAGGACGGAGGAGACTCAGGTAGCCCATCTCCTGGATGCCCAAGAACCCTCCTTTCTTTCTAGATGATATCTAAAGACCATCTTATGCAATTTACCATCTGTCCTCAGTGTTTAGGGTTCCTGCTAGGGATATCAGTGGAATGAACTGTGCTTCGGGGTCTTCCAGCCAGAGGTAGGACAGCTTTGGATTAGTTTACACATGCGGTCAAGGTGGAGGTATGAACAGAGGCAGGAATGGGGGAGAGGGAACCAAGCTTAGACACAGACACAATCATGACCTTGGCTTCTGAGTTTGGAGTAAGGGGATAATTAAGGTTGTCGTCTGGCATGTCCACTTCACGATGTCACAAAGATCATTCTCCGCACACCCTGTAGCCACCACAGTTTCCCACATGTGCTTTCAGAGGAACTGTATGTTAAGTGCCTTGGACTTATTTTTATAACTAAAATTCTCAAAGAACCCCTGGGACTATTTAATTTCATGTTTTGAAAACATATAAAATAGAAGCAAGACTAAGCATTGGTCAGCAACCCTAAAAAAAGACAATCATAAAAGTGTGCAAAAAATAAAAAAATAGGAGAAATATTTGTACCCACATTTCCTTCCCATTCATTTTAGCTGTGTGCTTTCTGATGCTTTGGGGAGTTGGTTGTCTATGCTAAACATAAATGTTAATATTTCCTATAGGAAAAGAACTATGCTTGGCTGGCTGCAACAGGCAGCACAATTTCTTCAGGTCCTGCAAAACCAACTAGCACACTAGCTCTCAAGAGCTGCTTAATAGCTCTACTACATTATAGAGTCCTGGGAATCTTCAAGGTTTCCTTGTTTTGCTTGAAAGTGGGTAGGAAATAATGTGTAAGTATTAAGAACAAAAATGTTGAAGCCTTAGATAATTATGATAGTGAAAAAAACCACAATTTCATTATCAAAGTGAGTTCATTACCAGCTAGGAAATAAGAAGGAAACACTCAGCTTGTCTTTAAATTCCACTTTGAAATTTCCTGCATAACTAAAGCCCAATGCACTATGTTTTAGTACTTGGGCATTCTTTGAAAAATAAAAGGCATATGAATTTTAGATAAGCAGATATGCCTTTGGATAATTTTGGAGCATTTTCTCTTTGCACTGTAATTATGCAGCCTGTCATAGAAATCATCCATACTAGAGCTTCATAGATGAAAGTTCAGAAAACAACAAAAGGGCAGACATAACCTTTTCTTCAGTAACTCTTTTCTTCAAGCATAAACTTGAAATAAAACCATTTGCTAGTAATATAAAAACCTACAATTTTCTAAGTAACTCCGTATTATTCACTTACAAACAAACATAACTCAACAAATATATCTCTTTCTGAACATTTTCTATTTTATGAAACTATTTCTATTTAGGAAAATGAATTTCTTAAGATATGGTAGAGTTTTTTCTTTGTTTGTTTCTTTGTTTGAGGGAGTACAAAGCGTCCCATGAGCCACTTGTCAGTTTTAAAACTATATTTCATCATTTAGGCCAACAGTAAATTAATTTAGACTTCAAAAGATAGAAGGGTCACATAGAAATTTAAATGCATTATTTTGAGCTGATGCTAAAACTTGTAAATTGAGCTCACAAAAGTTATTTAAAATAGATTTTTTTTGACATGATGGTTTAAAAACACACAGAGTATGAAAAGTTGCCGGGATTTTTTTAAAAAACATTTTATTACAGTTATCTATTTATTCTGTGCTTACATGTGGCATCTGTATGTGTGTGTTTGCATGCCATGGTGCACAAGTGGCAGCCAGAGGACAACCTGGGAGAGTCAGTCCTCTCCCTCCGCCATGCAGATCCTGGGGATCAGACTCAGGTCATTAGATTCGGTTGCAAGTGCCTCCCCCTACTTGCCATCACTCTTCACATTTTAATTAAAAAGAAAGTTTTTGAGTAGGATAGTATTTCAAACAACAGGATCATAAAACCTTGTTCTAATTTAATAATTTTCTCATTTTATATTTCTTGCTAATATTTTAAAGATAAAAACCAATCTTGTTTTTACAGACATAAGACCTTCCAATTATTTTCCTGGGCAAAATTGGTGCTTGGTTAGAGAGTAGTTTTGACACAGAAAGTGTTGTATACACCCATGGACTCACCTGATCAGAGCTTTTTCTCCAAAGTACTCCCCTTTCTGCAGGGTTTTGATCAACTGGGGCTGATCGTGGCCTTCTGTGCTCTGTGTGACTTTCACCTAAGTAGAGTGAAACATTTCAGAAGAGAAATCAGAGTAAACGAGAGATCTGACCACACACGCATCAGACAAACTCGGCAAAACCTTGTGAAGGAAGGAAAAGAGGAAGCTGCATCACATCACTGTCATGGCCAACACACCATTACAGACCTTATACTGTCACAGTCATTGCACCATTACACATCTACACTGTTACAGTCCTTACACTACTACAGTAGTTACACCGATTCTGTTCTTACACTGTTACAGTCATCACACTGTTACAGTCCTTCACTATTACAGTAGTCACACTGTTACAGTCCTTACTCTACTACAGTAGTTACACCGATGCTGTTCTTACACTGTTACAGTCATCACACTGTTACAGTCCTTACACTACTACAGTAGTTACACCGATGCTGTTCTTACACTGTTACAGTCATCACACTGTTACAGTCCTTCACTATTACAGTAGTCACACTGTTACAGTCCTCACACTGTTACAGTCCTTACACTATTACAGTCGTCACACTGTTACAGTCCTTACACTATTACAGTAGTCACACTGTTACACTTCTTACACTATAACAGTAGTCACACTGTTACAGTCCTTACACTATTACAGTAGTCACACTGTTACTATCCTTTCACTGTTACAGTAGTCACATTGTTACAGTCCTTACATTGTTACTGTAATCCACTCCTGCGCTGTGCTCTTGTAATCCACTATACTCTGCTCTTGTTAAGGCAGGTACAAACAGCTCACTGTAACAGGAAAATTTTCCATTCAAATAACCTCCCAAAGGTCAGTATATATAGATTGGTTTTTTTAAGACAGGGTTTCAAATGGTGTGTCCCTGGCTGTGCTGGAACTTGGTATTTAAACCAGAATGACCCCAAACTGGAGATCTGCCTGCCTCCTAAATGCTGGGATCAAAGGTGTGTGCCACCACATCTGGCTCCAAATGTCAGTTTTTAAAATGTAAATCCAGTGATTCTTTTTGAGAAATCCTCAAAGTAGATAATCTGAGTCCTCTTGGTAACTCTGTTGCTTCAGAAATTCTGTGACAGTTGATAACTTAATCAATAATAGTTTGAGTATCAGTTTGAAGTCTCTCCAGAGGTAGGCTATGTCTTATGAACCTCCAAAATAGTGCAAAATGGTGGCTGGGAAAGGGTTCACAATTCCTTGGCCATTTCAAAGTGAAGCACAGGCTAGAAGAGCACAGCACAGAAACTAAACTTACAACATTCCCTATATGAGCTAGAATTACTCTAGCTAAATATGTTAATAAGTGGTGTTTCACATTGGCTAGAATTTGTGATTGATATTTATGAATGTCATAATGAATTAACATTTTCAAATGATGATAACAAATGCAATTTCATTATTTGCCAGAATTCTCTTGAAGAATGGAACTTTACTTGCTGAATTCATTCTTCTAAACTTGGTTATATCTGTTATATGAAAATGATATTCCAGCTCTGTTCTTGAACTGTTGGGCTGACAATCACATGCTCATTCCTAAAATTTGCCTCTAGAAATAAACCAGCCATTGTAGACATCACACACAGAGAGGCTTCCACAGAAAACAGAGCAACCTGTGTGCAGTTACTGATAAGCTACTATGTCAGCTGTGGTCCATCACAAGTTTCTGTGCCCTCATCTCCAAATGCAGACAGCCTCGTAGAAAACCCCAGAGATTCTATCAATGATACTTCATTACTCTTTCTGTCGGGGGCTTCTTCCAAGTCAATGCAGGACACAGCAGCATTGATGGCACACCAATCACAGCAGCATTGACGGCACACCAATCAGAGCAACATTGATGGCACACCAATCAGAGCAGAAGTCTTTATGACGTAAGGTTTACTTAGCATTTACCTTTCCTTTTGCCAAAATGAAAAAGGTACTTCCTTCTTCTCCTTCTCTGATGATGTAATCACCTTTGTCATAGTATTCCTATTGGGATGAGAAACAAACAGAATATCAGATCAAGTGGAGGTGTATGAGGGAAGAAATAGAACCCTTTCTGTCTTTAAATGAATGTGGATTGCATATAAGATGCCCTTCCTTGCCGTTAATGCTGTGGTAAGAGTTGCTTTATTAATCAGCAAGATTTGTGCTTGCCCTTATCTGTTCACTGAGAAACTTCATGTATTTAATATTCAACAGCCAGGGACACAGTGTGATCTCACCTCCAGCTGAACTGCAATGTCTAGTAACTGTCTGGAGAGTAGGTCAGAGGTTCATAAAGGAATGCATGATTGCATGATGATTTGAAAATACTCCCAGTGGACATGAGGAACAGCATCCTCTATTTTCCTTTGTGCAGCCATGATGCCTAAAAGGAGTCTGTATAAAGAACAGGTAGCCCTGCTGTGCAATTAGTTCCAAAGAACCCTCAACACAAAAGGTCCCAGAGACATCAGAACCTACATGTGCAATGCTGGGTTCACTGCTGACTTATCCTCATAAAAGTGCAAATGATCATTTCTTTCTTTCTTGGATTAATCTTTCTGTCTTTCCTACATAGTTGTATAATTCGAGAATTCTTGAGCAGAAATAAAGTATCCACTCATCAGAGCAAAGGAGCAAGCTCCCACCTTAGCACATCCAGACAGATACTACCTTTAATATGCTGTCTCAAGTCAGAGAATTAAAATGGATTTCTTATTTATATTAACAAAGTGGATTTGTTTAATTTTTTAAATGGTAAAATTGACAACACAATTTCACATATTTGTTTCTTTTAGACTGGAAAATAAATTCTAAACTTAAGTACTTTCATGTGTTTGTCTTTCAATAACTTTCTGATCATTTAGGCAAAATGATCAAAGTGTAATAGAATAAATATTTATGGACTGAATACTACTCCTCATATTAATGAACACAGCTTTAATTTTCTTAGCATTGTATATACTTAATGAGACATTTCAACATTTCTTAGAAAGACACATGAAACCAGAAGAACCAGATTCAAAGCCCTGCTCTACATGGAATTTCTTTTAAAAGAATACATCATCTAAGAATATTCCCTTTAAAGCTAGAGAAATTCATTAGCTTTCTGTAGATGCTAAAACAATCAGACACGAACCTAGAGACCTTAAGCAACACCCCTTGGTTAGCTTCCTGCTTCTGGGGACCAGACAGCCTAAGGTGAGAGTCGAGCAGCTAGGTTTTCTTTACTTTCAAGATTGAGTTTGAGGTGTGAGCAGGAGTGGTATTCCATTCTGAAACCTCAAGGCAGGAGAAATCTGCTTTAAGTGCATTGTGATGATGGCTGGCTGAATTTATTTGTGGGACGAGATGTCAATTCCTTCTCGGCAGTCAGTGGGGACACAACAGGGGCTTCTCTGAGCTCTTGAAGGCCTCTGACTGCTGTAGTACCCCTAACTTTTAGAACCAGCCATGGCATGTAGGATTCTTACTCATACACTCTTGTTGGCTTCCACTTCCAATATATTCAGCCCATCTAGCCAGCCAGGACTTGGGGCATGGGAATTTGGGAGCACAATTCTGCATATCCCCATAAGAGAGTATTTTCTGAAATACTGGGAACACCATAAACATAGTAACTGTTTATTTAATAATTGATGCACTAAGGAAAGGACAGCGATATGTGTTTGTCACATCTCTGAACCTCAACCTCCTCTTTGCCAGAGTAAGACGGTACATCTGCTGCACCTAGCAGTCCATCACTGAGGAAGAAGCAGAAATGTTCATAAAACACTCAGTAGGACACTGGGTACACACCAGGCACCCGAGGACTGCAAAGTCCTCTGAAGAGATTGCAAGCGGGCTCTCAGAGTCTTCCGCAGGCACATGTCACCCAGCGAAGTGACACTTCTCCTGTGAGCTTTGGTTATATAGTTAGCTTGAGTCCTAAAGAACCAGGCAAAGGCAAGGCATCCCACTTCCGAGCCCGTCCCACAAACCGTTGCATGCGTGCATCCTTAATTGCATGGCCTTGAGGGACCTTGAAAACCATTTGCTAAACGAAAACAGCAAAGTAGCCATCAAGTTTACATTCCTGGACGACTGGGTGGACTTAACTGAGAGCATGCCCCTTGGACTGCCCTGTGAACAAGAGACGAACTCTATTTTACACACACAGTGAGCTTTTATCTTCCTTCACTTATCCCAACTCTTCATTTCTTTTCTCATTTCATATTTTTCAGAAATCATCACTAAAGAGAAACTCTGCCTTATAGAATGGCAATAACTGTGACCCTTAAGGATGGCCACAACCCTACAACCCAATGAGTCTTCCTTCTGGAACACCAGTCTCTTGAGTAAAGCTGTAATGCCCTGTCAGATAGCCCATGCCTGAGGATCTGATCTTTATGTCTCTTATCCCCACTCTGGCCTCAGTCCTCCTCACCCACATGGAGCAGACATGACATGAGAAAGTTCCTGAGGGGCCATCTGACTGCTCTCCAACCATGACAAAACTCTTTATATGTGTAGAGATGTGTCTTTGATTCCTGCTAACTAGGAATCAGCTAAGTTGAAAGGAGACAAGCTTGAAAGGAGACATTAAGAAAGGGTCTTATTATGTCTTAACGGGTGGTTTCCCCAGTAGAACCAGCCCAGCGATGAGTCTTTGTCACCCAAAACCACAAAAGGAAGGCAAATAATACCTCCTGGTGCGTGGACAGTAACTCATAGATGAGGAAAGGCTGTGGAAATAGGTCAGACCAAAAATATATAGTGGTGAGTGCTGGCTATGATGCTAGACTGCCCAGTATTTGCCAAGTGAGGAATGCAGGCAGTCAGGCCAGGGCAGACACCGCAACCAAAAAGAGAAGTGCAAACAGGGACTGTCCTGTGGTTTCATCGCAAAGGGTCCCTTAGAAGACCGAGAAGTCATGGACTCTATCCTGTAGGGAGATGGTTCACTTTACATGGATACTTGATATACCTATAAAGGTACACACACACGTACATAAATATTTATATAAAACTGAAACAGTCTTTAAAATCATGCCTACACTTCTAGTTTGATTTTGCAGAACTGTTTTATTAAATTGGTTTCCTGAACAAGTAGTGATCTACTACCGATGGCTCAAAAAGGAATTTTTAAAGGAACATGTCTAGAAGTCTGAAGACAGATACAGAATATGTGAAAAAAAATAAAAAATAAAGAAATCAATTTCAGAACAGAATGAGACAAGAGCAGAAGAAAACAATGTTAACAGACAACCGCCCTACAGATATAATTTCTCACTGTTACCAAGACACCACTTTGTGCTGATGAAGCAAAAGGCCATAAATTGAAAGAAAACATAAGAACCGGGAAGCAACTACAGAGTGACAGAGTAAAGCAAAAATAACCCCAGACTTCCTCAAAATCTAGAACTTGTGCTACAAATTTTCTTTGTACAATGCATTGATGACTGACAAAATGAAACACATATACATGCACCCGTTTCCATGGAAGCACACATGTGTAATTCACTCTGTGACTATGAATCCCAGTTATTATTCAAAAGTCTGCTCATAGAGCTGTGGAGATGGTTCAGTCAGCAAGGTGACTGTCCTACAGGCAGAAGTCCCTGAGTTTGATCCCCATCGTCCATATCTTTGAAAGCTGGATATGGGAGCACTTGGTTGAGATTCCAGCATGAGGGACGCAGGGACAAGCGGATTCCTAGGGATCACTGGCCAGCCATTTTAGGCTAGTCAGTAAGATCTGACCAATGTGAGACTCTGTTCAAAGGGTGGATGGTGTCCGAGGGATGACACCCATGATTGTCCTCTGATCCCTTCACACACCACATGCGATGACATCTGAGGAATGGCACCCACGATTGTCCTCTGATCCCTTCACACACCACATGTGATGACATCTGAGGAATGGCACCCACGATTGTCCTCTGATCCCTTCACACACCACATGCGATGACATCTGAGGAATGGCACCCACGATTGTCCTCTGATCCCTTCACACACCACATGTACACACACATGCCTACATACCCACACACTCACATGTACACACACATGCCTACATACCCACACACTCACCTGAACTAATACAGCATGCACAGAGAGACTAGATTTTGAAAAACATGATTTAAAGTGGTAATCTCTGGAATGAAGAGGTAGTCCGTGGCCCGCCCACTCTACAGAACAAGTTTTCAATCCCTTTTCACCCCATGCTCTGCTGCTTCTCAAACTGTAGTGAGCTTAAGAATCCCATTTGTGAAATCTTAAAACAGTAGAACTGAGGTTTTCTACCAGTTTCTGATTTGGTGAGTATGGTGAATACCTGGAAATATGCCTTTTCCTCCCCATACATAAAGAAAAAAGGGGGAAAGGCTGTAGTGGCATTTTATTTGAATTTTAATAAATAAAACCTCCCTGGAGACCAGAAAAGCAAAGCAGTCAGCCACTGGCTCTTTCCTCGACCTAAGTCCGAAGGGGTGATCCTACCTCTGGGAATCTCAGGACAAGACTAAGAGCTGTCTCTTTCTGTTTTATATTCCTCTTTAGTTCTGGGGTTAAGGGCATGCATGACTTCTGCCTGGTTTCTATGGTAAACTGGTGTGGCTACTGGGATTAAAGGTGTGTGTCATTGCTGCCTGGTCTGTAAGGCTGGCCAGCGTGGCTGTTTTACTTTTCTGATCCACAGGCAAGCTTTATTAATTAAAATACAAATGAAATCCCACTCGCAAGTCTTCTCTGCCAAGCGGCATTTCAGATACTTTCTGTTTTCTGGAAGACTGTGGGTCTCGGACATGGGCTCTGAGAACTCAGTAGGTGCTCATTCATACCTGCCCACACTGAGGTGGGGCTGACTGTGGTGAGGACCCCATGGATGGGTCAGGAGTCAAGTTTTGCTGGGAAATTATGTGTTTTTCTTAGAACTAAACAGATCCCGTTACTCCATTGCTAATCACTTCCACATCCGAGAATTTTCACACACTACAGAGAGACACTTGTTTGCCAGGTGGAATAAAGAAGCCTTTATAAAGGGCACCGCAGTCTGCAGCTGCTGGGATGCAACCATGCTTTGCTGGGGTGTTTTAAATGATGAAGCTTACAAACTTGAATTGCCTGCTAATTAATACTCGAATTAATAACTTGAGAAATCCATGTGCATATTCTGCAGCTGTTGCCTATGGCCACTATCAATACATCTAATTGACCATTTATTTTTTAATAACATCAAGTTCATATATTGCTGTCAGCATGGAATTCCCGTCTGGTGACTCCCCTCTATTAGTAATATTAAAAACAGATTTCTTTGTTTAACAACAACAAAAATATGTATATATAGGGTTTCTCTGGCCTGAAAAGAAAACACCCTGAGAAATTTTGATGAATTATTAATTTGTAACATCTGTTTATGTTACACTGGGAAAATCCCAAAGGGATACAGACAACAGAGGCCGGTTGAAGCCGATGTCACATCCAAAGCCCCAGGGGACAGGAGGCAAGGCATGGTGTCCCCATAGCCTGTCCTTGGTAAACTATGGAATGCTTCATGACTATATGTTTAAACATTACTGACGTCATTTAGGTTTAGGATAAATGGTCACTACTTCCTTCTCAGCACATAGGAGTTTACATTGTTATGATTGACAGGGGCATGAATCTATCAACAATCAGAGCAGGTGGGGCCCCTCTCAATCATAACTGAGAGCAGCTCTGCATGGGTGTCACATCCAGCTTTGACACTCCCACCAATCCCCACTCCTCTTAACTTCAGAAAAGTCATTTTGGTTTCAATGAAATGGACCCCCAAGAAAGGGAGAGGGGCTAGTTGCTCTGGATTGCAATCTCTGAAATCTGAAGAGGTTTTTCATAAACTGAGTATCATTAAAACCCAAGGTACATTATAAAAGCATTATTCACAATACGGCTTGACAACACGGCGTAAAAGCAGCCATCTGGGGATGCCAGGAATAAGCTTTGGAACACGCTCCAATCTGCTATGTGCCTCTAGATATTGAAATAGGTAAGGCGCTTGATTGCAACCTCTTCAAATGTGTTTCCATGGCCCAGAATGAGCACAGAATGTTGCATGGTCTGGCTCCAGACACCTCCCCCACAGCCTCAGCATGCCCTCATGCCTCGCTGATTCCTTTATATTGTGAAAACTCTGCAGGGATTGTGACGTTAATTGGAGAAAATCAAATGCCTCTTGAGTAAGGCAGATTAGTTGTATAAAATGTACTAAAAAGATTAAAATATGTAAATCAAATTTTACTTTACACATGCAAATCCAATTTCTTTTCGCAAGTTCCAAGGCTATCTAACCCTTGCTGGTCCCTTAATTCAGCGTGAGTGAGCCAAAGAGTTCTCACCACCAAACCTGCTCCTGGCCTCTGTCGGTTAGTGCTCTACCATCATTTCCTCTTTACTTATCTATAGCACTAATACTATGATTAGATTCTAAAATCTTCTAATAATGATATTTCTTACCACTTCCAAGCAGTCAATGATCTTGGTTAGTTTATCCTCAGGTAAGTTCTTCAGCAAGGAAACACTTCGAAATTAAAAAGAAACCTCAAATTAATTATCTGTTTTTTAATTAGGAAAAGTTTTAAGATAAAGTCTCACTATGTAGTCCAGGTTACCCCTGAACTCATGATCCTCCTGCCTCAGCCCTCTAAGCCTTGGGAATACAGGCATGCAACACCACACCCAACCTTTAATAAATTATGTCTTGAAAAACGAACATTGCATACAGTCACTAAAGTTTTATATTCACTTACCATTATAATTTGGTACACTTCAGTTTTCCCAAAATAAGCATTTAAATAACTGAGAACCCATAAATGCAGAATTCCTTGACAATTGGAAATCATTCATATGCACTACACTATTCCAGGCATCTGCCATAAAAAGCAAAGGTACCAAGATCCTCCAATGGGGATAATCCCACTCTAGGGGGAACCCCATACACATTGTGCTTGGTTTCTAAGTGACTAACATTTGGAAAAAGCCTTTTTTATGCTTCTCAATGTCCCTGGGTGAGTTGTTCTATTCAAAATGAAGGATCAGCTTTCATCTAAATCCTTGTAATTTAAGTAAACACTGAACCTATGGGGACATGGAAATTATTGGTGACAAATTCTTTGATTATTTCCAGAGGTAGGTAACAGGGACATGTAAGTGCATACACCGGCACATACACAAATACACACACATAGACACAAATAAATAAATAAAATGCCATAATAACAACTAAAATTTTTTTGTTTTTTTTGGCTTTTTGAGACAGGGTTTCTCTGTAGCTTTGGAGCCTGTCCTGGAACTAGCTCTTGTAGACCAGGCTGGTCTCGAACTCACAGAGATCCGCCTGCCTCTGCCTCCCGAGTGCTCTAAAATTATTTTTAAAAGAATTAGTCTTTTGCTGGACTCTCTCAGACCATAAAAGCCTGGTGAGCAAACTCAGATGAATTTTTATATCTTTTATGCTATGGCTCGCTCCTTCAATACAGAAGCAAAAGGAATAGAAAGAAAATAACTCCATGCATAAGCAAATATAATGTTGATATCTGCTGCAATTTATTGCAAGGGAAATCTTTTGCTGCTTGCTTCAATTATATAGAAACTGCTTGAATTGGGGAAACTTAGGGAAATCATTACCCTGGCAAATATCGACCTCTGTCACATGGTTACTCTCACCTTCTGAGGAAATTCCTGTACTCCTCATCCCTGGCTTGGGCCGTTCTCCTCATAATGTTCTGGAATACCTCTCTGTCGAGCGCCCACGTTTTAACATTGGTAATAGCTTTAGAAAATTTGAGAAGATAATGCAACAGTGTTTAGCATCAGAAAAAAAAAACCTCCACATGTTCGCCAATGACTATATATTCATTGGAAATGTATTATTTAAACATGCAAATGAGAGGAAATAATGAAAGAGTGGATAATTTTACATCACCTCAGTTTTGAAATCTGCCAGGATTTGGAAGAGGATACCAGAATTATTTTGGGTAAGGATGATATTCAAATAGTTTGCAATTTCCAGTTACACACCACATCCATAGGATATGTTCCCGAGTCATGCCAACCAGCCTGAAGCCAAGCCAGATACTAAAGAGTTCATAAGCAGGTAACTGGAAGTTAAAAGCCTTGTATGCACAAAGACGTGAATGTGTGTCTTTGGACGATGCTCAGACACTGCTGCCTACCCTGGAGAAAGTTCTCCTTAACCTGAATTATTCGTATCAAAGCTCACACATAAATCTTTTTAATGTAATTATGTTTTTATGAATAAGAGTATACAGGGTAAAATGCCTCAGGTTGGCTTAGGAGATGACCTTAGATACTGTAGTGACCCCGCAGCTTCTCTCCTCTTACCTTTCACAGAGGCAGTACGGGTACAGTTGTACAAAATCGCCAGTTCCCCAAAGGTGGTCCACATTGGGATGGACGACAGCAATTTCTCTCCTTGGAACACTTCTAGTCTACCCTCTGTCAAGGAGCATTCAAGAAAAACACAAATCATCAAAACCTATCTGGGTTCCATAGAGAAAAAAATAACCGGAAATCATACAAAGCATTCAGTTAAGCTACTTAGGAGGCTGATTATATCAGAGTGGGTAAAAGACCCAGCCTGGATCCAGACCTGCCATTTACTCACACTGAGCAGCTTTTTATCATGGAAGGAGGGGAGAATCACATGCATTTCATGTAATCATGACAATTAAGTGCTAATACGGGTAAGGAACTTAAAACAATAGATAGCACAGGTTAAATGTTATGTAAATACTAACAATATTCATTCTGCCCTATGAGAAATGTAACAATTTCTCCCTTACCAGGAGCCCAACAATCAGTGTCTCTTAAAAATCTTGCACAGCTGTCTCAGCGAGGGAAGGAAAACATGTCAGAAATGATGCCCTGGCTGTCAGGTCAAGTTACCTAGTGCTACAAGTGTTGATTGTTATCCCAGGGTCCTCTGCTGCTGAACTGCCCATTCGGGTACACATCTGTATCTCCGCAAAGCTGGGGCAGAGAAAACAGAGCATTGAGCACACTTCCTATGGTTGCTTTGCCCTGGAAACCCTCTTTTCTTTCATCTTTAAATGAAACTTTGTCTAAAAATAAAATTGTAAGCAAAAATATCTAAATTTTTGAAGGAAGAAAAAATGGGGAAGCAATGTGAACCTTTCTTTCTCCTACTCCCAAATAGCTTAGATCACTATGTCATCCCCTCAATTCAACAAACCTGATATAAGAACTGACATTGTTCCAGGAATCATTCATTACACGTGCCAGACAAGAGAAACAAAGATGTTTGCTAGGATAGAACTTTATTCTAGGAAGAAAAAGCTCTTTTCTTTTGGTTCTAAATTCCACAGATTAGATATGCAGTTCAATGACTTCTTATCACAGCTAATTCTAACTCCATCAGAACCACTTAGTGGTGCTATCTAGCTGATATCCTGAATCTTAGTTCATGTCAAGGTTCTTTCCTTAATTAGTTATAGCTCATGGGATTTGAATAATACTGAAGATTATATATGGAATATCAAGAGTTTAAGCTAACTATGCTGTACTGTTTGATATTCATGCTATATTTTATAAAGGAGAGAATTTTAATCATCAAATTAATTTGCTCAGGCAGATAATTAAGTCAGGCAATTCAGTCCTTAGATGCTACCATAATTAATTCAAATAAGAAACCAACTAATTTTCACTTCCATGTGGGCTGTGTGTCTGGTCTCAAAGGCTGCAGTAATGTCTCTCACCAAGACTTTGATCAGAATTACTGACAAGGAACAAGATGGGCTGGAGTGAGATGCTTGTCCTCTCTTAGCAGGTTCCATAAATATTTGTTGGCTTAATGACCTATCTTCTCCTGGCAGAGAGTTGTTGTGTTGCCAAAACAGATGTGAAACAGCCCAGAAAAAAGGTTGTAAGAAGAAAGTATTACAGTGTGTCACCTATCCCTAAAAAAATTGAAGGCAGCTGTCCAAATAAAGACTGTAACTCACGACAAGAGTAGAATAATTGCTGGGGAATAACAGAATTACTTTGAAGTTGCCTTTAAATATTATATGACATATAATATATAAATAATTACCCAAACTAATATACCTAAATGTTAAATCCACACACCTATGGACACTTGAGTTTTGACAAAAAAAAAAAAACCCGACAATATCATACAATGAGGAAAAGAGAGCATCTTCAACAAACGGTGCTGGCATAACTGGAAGTCAGCATGTAGTTGAAAGAAAATTTTAGACCCATATCTATCCCCATGCACAAAACTCAAGTCCAAGTGGATCAAAGACCTCAACATAAATCCCCAGTTACACTGAACCTGATAGAAGAGAAATTGAGGAATAGCCTTGAATGTGTTGTTACTGGAGACAACTTCCTGAATAGAACACCATTAGTGCAGACACTAAGACACAATTAATAAATGGGACTTCATGAAACTTCTGTAATGTAAAGGACACTGTCAATAGGACAAAGCACAGCCTACAGAGTGGGAAAAGATCCTCAACAGCTCCACAGCTGAGAGAAGGATGAACTTAAGAAATTAGTCATCAAAATACCAAATAGTCCAATTAAAAATTAGGATACAGACCTAAAACAGAATTCTCAACAGAGGAATCTCAAATGGCATAGAAACACATAAAAAAAATGTTCATCATCCTTAGCCATCAGGGAAATGCAAATCAAAATGACTATGAGATTCCATCTTATACCTTAAGAATGGCTAAGATAAAAAACACAAGTGACAGCTTATGTTGGAGAGGATGTGGTATAAGGGGGACACTCTCCATTGCTAGTGGGAATGCAAACTTGTACAGCCAGTTTGGAAATCAATATGATGGTTTCTCAGAAAATTGGGACCCAATCTAACTCAAGACCCAGCTATACCAATCTTGGACATATACCCAAAGGGTGCTCAATCGTACCACAAGGACACTTGTTCAACTATGTTTATAACAGCTTTTATTTGTAATAGCCAGAACCTGGAAATAACCTAGATGACCCTCAACAAAAGAATAGATAAAGAAAATGTGGTGATTTACACAATGGAGGACTAGTCTACTGTTAAAAACAATGACATCAGAAATTTAAAACAAAAGGATGGAACTTGAAAAAAAATCATCCTGAGTGAGGTAACCAACACTCAGAAAGCAAACATAGCATGTAGTCACTTAGAAGTGGCTATTAGCTATAAAGTAAAGGATAAACTTGCTACAATCCACAGACTCAGAGAGGCTAGGGAACAAGGAGGACCCAAGGGAGGACTCATGAATCTCTCCAGGAAGGGGAAATAGAAGATATCTCCTGGTTGGGTGGGGGCAGGTGGGGATGGGAATTTGAGGGATTGAGTTGGAGGATGGGTAGAAGGGGAGAGTACTGAAAGAGATGACTGGAAAGGGAGGGGGCATTTCAGGGTCGGACAGAAAACTGGTGCAAGGGAAACTCCCACGAATCTGTAAGGACGACCTCGCTAAGACTCCTAGCAATAATGGAGTAATGGACAGGAGTCATCTCCTGTCATCAGATTGGTGACTACCCCAATTGTCATTAGAGAGCCTTCATCCAGTAACTGATGGACATGATGAGGAGACTGATAGCCAAATGTTAGGCAGACCTCAGGGAATCCTTCTGAAGAGAGGAAGGGAGGATTGTAGGAGCCAGAGGGCCTAAGGACATCACAAGAAAACCCACACAGTCACCTAACTTGGCTCATAGGAACTCACAAGAGTCTGAAGCAACAACCAGGGACCCTGCATGGGATTGACCTAAGCCTGCTACATATATGTGACAGTTGTGTAGCTTGGTCTATTTGTGGGACTTCTGGCAATTCCTATCCCTAATGTTTTGGCTGGCTTTTTGGAAGCTCTTCGTCATACTAGACTGCCTTGCCCAGCCTTAATACAAAGGGAAGTGCTTAGTCTTACCACTTGATATGCTACCAAGCTGTGCTGATGCTTATGGGAGGCCTGCCTCTTTCTGAACAGAAACAGAAGAGGAGTGGTTTGAAAATAAAGGAGAGAGGGGAAACTGCAGTCAGAATGTAAAATAAATTATAATTAAATTTTTAAAAGGCCAAAATCAGCAGAAACATTTCATATGAGAACTCAAAAAAAGTGTGAAACTCACCTGCCAGCACAAAGATGTGGTTGCCCGGCTCTCCTTGCTTGATGATGTAGCTGCCCTGCGGATAACTCCTCCCATACATGCATTCCACCATGTCTTTGATCTGCTGGGGGTCCAGCCTCTTCAGAAACTGGTTCTTATTGAGGGCGTCTGTGATGAGCTTTTTCTCACTGTGGGGCAATAACAGAAGTAATGAAAAGCATGAATGATTCACATCATTCGGGGTTTTGATATTATGATCTAAAAGCTTATAAATTTTTTGCAGAGATATTTGTTTCTTGATCGCATCAAAAACTGCACCTATAGAAAAACCATATATTATGCATCAAAACCTTAAAAATATCTGGAATATTTTACTGGTAGTTATTATGATATCAATTTAATTATCATTTATAATCCTATCTCTCAATGGAAAATTCCCATGCCATGCAGCTGTCATATGGGAGCAGATCTAGGAAACAGGAAGAAGTTGCCTTTGTGAGATTACAAAGCAGTTCCCTTCATGGGTGCACGTATGCATCCCTTCTTTGCTGCACACATGCACATACAGTGCAGGCATAGTGTTCTTTTATATCTTATTTAATCCTATATCCTATAAAATAGCTACTACTCCCATGTTTTATGAAGAAGCAGAATGAGAGGTAGGAAGAAATTTACTCCTCCATAGACTTTAAAACCGAGCCTGTGAATCTGATGTCTATGACACTTCCTTCTATCCCACTTCCTCTTCCAGGGTTAAAGGCAGCCCCTCCTTAGGTTTGATTGACATGGGGTGGGGTGCAAGTCTGGGTTTGTTTGTTTGTTTGTTTAGGCGTGTCTAGCCTGGACAGAAACTTCGTTTTCAGAACCACACCCTGCACTGCTCAGATTCAAGTCTTACTTATTGACAGTCCTAGAATCCTCTGCCTTCTGTTGAAAAAGCAGCAGCTCAAAACAGTTCCTCAACTGCCATGTGTTTCAAATGATTTAATTAGCATACTCCACCGTAGATGATACAAAGTATTGATCTAGAGGGAAAGCTGCTCCAGGAGCTGTCAGAGCTTTTACATAGTCCACTTACTGTCGGTGGGATTTTTAACGGCTTTTTCTGCATCATTCATTCAAATGCCCTTTAATGGTAGCTTTTTTTTTCAATTCTGAAACTAGCAACCTTTTTTTATACAAATGATTTTCAAACACAAGCTAAGTCTTCCTAAAATGAGTAACTTCACTCATGACCTCACCAACGGGAAGAAAACAGATGACCTCCTATGTAGGAACCCTCCCTCTTAGAGTGTTTCCCCCATCCAGAGAGACATCCAAACCCAGGGACTACCTTAAGAACTCCCTCCTCTTCCATCTAAACCATCACGAAACCTTGGCAGTTCTATTTTAAATGTAAAAAAAAAATGCTTGTTTAATACAAGTATCACGCAGCTAGAATAAAGATGCACTCAAGCATACTCCTGCCCAGATCCAAACTCTGCCCATCGCAGTGAACTTACGGACAGTAACAAGGGTCATGCTGAAGCCCTGGGTCTTCATGTATGGACAGTAACAAGGGTCATTCGGAAGCCCTGGATCTTCATGTATGGACAGTAACAAGGGCCATTCGGAAGCCCTGGATCTTCATGTATGCACAGTGAAAAGGGCCATTTGGAAGCCCTGGATCTTCATGTATGTACAGTGAGAAGGGCCATTCTAAAGCCCTGGATCTTCATGTAGGATTGTATGCCTTCAGTAGCAACTGCATTTTTATGCATTTATCCACTATGAAAAGCCATGTGAGAATTGAAACTAGAGAAACAATTAGCTTTATAGCCTCTTCCATAGCTCATGTGTCCTTTATCTGCATTCCCTTCTTCCTTGTCACTTAAATGCTTCACTGTGGTCACATGTAGTACATTTGCATATCACATGCATACATTATAGGTTGGTTCATGAATGAGGGAACTTTCAATGCCCATGTAGCATTCCAGCATTGCTTCCTCGGTGCTCACAAACCCTGGTCTCCCAACATACATTTTTAGAAACACATCAAAGTACCCCGAGTTTAAGAAAACTTGAAAGTTCATGAAAGTCTAGCGGTAAATAATTATCTTTGAGCCAGTGTTTCAAAAAATCATTTTAAATTATTTATCTATATATTGACTTCTGTTTACATTCTATAGAACTGCTATGAAATACCGTTTCTCTATAAAGGAAATCAATATTCTAAAATATACTATTCGTTGTTGTTTTTTACAACATAGGTCTTTTCTTGAACAAATCCTTTAATGAAGTAGACCACTATTATTGTCTCCTAGTTCTGTCAGCTTTGCCTTCAAAAGAGGAACATGTTTTCTCCTCCAGTGTGGCTTAGTTTCTTCTCACCTCAAGTTACTCATACCATATTCATCAACTAAAAACAAAACAACAAAAAACAAAGTCTCCAGTGTCCTGAGTGGATGCAGATTGCACACGATGCTTCCTTTCCACTCCCAGGATGCTTGGATTTGTGCCAACTGCACTGGACAACTTCGTTTTCAAACACACAGGACACATGTAACAGGCATCAAGAATATAAACAGAATGGAGAGGTGGCTCCTTTGACAAAGAATTTATGGTGCAAATCAAACAGACCTAAGTTCAGATCCCACTAATCACGTAATGTGTCCTTAACCACAATGAGAGGGTAGGGGGAGACAGGCGGGTCCCTGTACCTCATTGGTCAGCCAGCCTAGATGAATTGATGAGCTCCAGGTTCAAAAGAAACCCTGTCACTGAATAAAGAATAGGAGTAGAGAGTGACTAAGGAAGACACCTAACACCAGCTTCTGATTTCTAGTTGTATACACACACACAAATACAAACATCACACACCCATGAATATGAACTACTCACTTCAATGTACACCAGCTAATTATCAGCACAACTTTCTCTGGTTCCACATAGCAACAACAGAAGATGATAGGTGACTAATAGACAGACACACAGATAGACAGACAGATGACAGAAGACAGATCCAGCTGTTGAGACTTCTAGAGGCATGCTAATAGAACAGGGACTCCATAGGAAGGGTCTCTCGGTGCAGCAAAGCTTTCCACCTCACAAAAGACAGGAGGCAGAGGACATAGCCCTCCCATCATTCTGTTCAATCTCACTGAACACTCAGAAGAGTGAAAATCCGCTGGACACAGACTAAAATGTCTTACACACTGAACAAAACCAACCTTTCCTCCTTTATGCTGTTTATCTCAGGTAGTTTTATAATAGACATGAACACTCAATATATCGTTAGAATTTCTATTGCGATTTTAAAAAATGATCAAAATCAACTAGGAAGGAAAGGGTTATATTATCTTATAGCTTGTAGTCCAATCATTGAAGGAAGTCAGGACAGGAAGCTGGAGGCAGGAGCTGAAGCGCTGACTGGAAGACTGCTGCTAACAGGCTTTTTCCTCATGGCTTGCTCAGCCTGCTTTCTCATACATCCCAGGACCACCTACCTGGGGATGACCCTGGTCACACTGAGCTAGGCCCTCCAGTACCAATCACTAATTGAGAAAATGTACCACAAGCTTGCCCACAATCAAGCTGGTGAGAGCATTTTCTCCATTGAGTCTCCCTCTTCCCAATCTACCTTGCATCTAGACAACATAAAACTAGCCAGCAGTCACCTACAATGATCATATTTGATACTGCCATTAAATCAATTAAGAGATACCAAGCCATAGAAAAGATGCACTATAAACTCCAAACCGAATACAATTAAAATTATGTGTATGGTATCTGATGGATGGTTCAGTGGCTAAAAGTGCTGAGTTTAATTCCAGCAACCTGAGGTAGAAACAGAGAACTGAGCCTTGAAAGCTGTCTTCTGACCTTTACATTCATGCTGCACCCACACTCACATACATCTTACACATATACACATCATACACACACATACACATATCACACACACATACACATATCACACACACATACACATCACACACATATCACACACATACACACATCATACATATACTTACACATACAAACATGACACACACATCATATGCACACACATACACACACAATACTACTAATTATGTATAAAAATATTTTTAAAATTATATCTAAGCCCACCATAGTTAAATTGCTGAAAGCAGAATGCAAAGAGTGAATTAAGCAAGATATGAGACACGTAACCTTCAAATGACCAAAAAGAGGACTAATTCACTCTTCAGCAGGAATAATGGAAGCCAGAGCACAATAGGAAATCTCCAAATCTTTACTCTGAAAACAGCCTTCAAAATGAAAGCAAAATTAACACATTCTCAAAATGTTTTTCCACTGGCAACAGATTCCCAATAGTGGATAACTCCAGACAGAAGGCATGTGATCCCAGATGAAAACCAGCAGATGTTACAGGGACAGCAGAGCCACAGAGGAGGTGAGTGTGTGGGTGACTAAAGGAAGATGGCCTTTATAAAAGAGTGATACCTTGTGGAGCATAAAACACATAATAAATACATGAAACAGCCAAGACATGGAGATGGAAAATAAATGGAGTCAACATAATAGAAGGTTCAGAAATTGATAAAAATGTAACGTGAAACACTCATAAGCTCATGAGGCATGCTATAACTTAGAGCATTTCCTACAAGATTAATCAGAGAATGTTTAAATAAAATACTAAAATAATGCAATAAAATATATGTTAACTAATGCAAGACAATGAGAAGATGAGATAGCAGGTTAGCCAGGATTGTCAAACTGATAGCCAAACAAAACCACCAGGCATGCGATGCATAAAACAGATGCTTCAAAGGAATGGGATAGGAAATGGGAAGATGGGTGACATGACTGACCAGCTGAAGGGAACTGGTGCTGCTTCCTGATGATAGCACCAGGGATCAGTCAATATACTAAATAGGCATGCACCTAGGAAGATGCTATCAAAGTATATAAAAATGAGCACAAAATTCAAAGCAGACGTTGGCAAATTTTCTACAATAATATTAGGATATTTTAACACATCTCTCTAAATAACAAAGGAAGTAGACACAGTAGTTAGACGCCATATCTAAACAATTGGTCATTAAAGTTTACTTAAGTTCTAGATTCAACTGATATTTTAACAGTCTTAACTTAGTAAGTTCGAAAAACACACTCTTCTGAGTGTACACCAACCTTCATGAAAACTGGTCACACGTTAAACCACGGGAAAACCTCAGAGCTTTGAAAAAATGGATATTTCAGTCAAAGAAGATGTTAAATCTAAAAAAAAAACACTCTGGTACAAAACATCCAGGAAATCTGGAACACTATGAGAAGACCAAATCTAAGTATAATAGGAGTAGACAAAGGAGAAAAACCCAGAAAATATTTTCAACAAAATCACAGAAGAAAACTTCCTTAACCTAAAGAAGGAGATGCCTATCAAGGCACAAGAAGTACACAGAGCACCAAGGAGACTAGATCAGAAAAGAAATCCCTTGCACATAACAATCAAAACATTCGCCATAGAGAAGAAAGAAAGAAACTGGAGAAGATATCAGAAGATGGAAAGATCTCCCGTCCTATGGATTAGTAGAATCCATACAGTAAAAATGGCCATTCTACCAAAAACAATCTGCAAATTCAGTGCAATCCCCATCAAAATCCCAACACACACAGCACAGATCTTAAAAGGACAATTTTCAGCTTCATGTGGAGACATAAAAACTCCACAATAGCTAAGATAATCCTGAATAGTAAAAGGGCTCCTGAAGATGTCCTCACCCCTGACCTCAAGCTGTACTACAGAGCTATAGCAATAAATCAGCATGGTATTGGCACAAAAACAGATACACTGATCAATGGAATCTAACTGAAGACCCAGACATAAATCCACACACCTACGGACTTATCTGTTTTCACACACACACACACACACACACACACACACACACACACACACGAAAAAGGCAGCATCTCCAACAAGCAGTACTGGTCAAACTGGATGGCTGCACATGGAAGAACGCAAATAGGTCCATATCTATCACTTTGAACAAAACTCTACTCCAAATGGACCAAAACCTCAACATAAGGCCAGATACACTGAACATGATAGAAGAGGAAGTAGGGAATAGTCTTTAATCATTGGCACAGGAAAAGACTTTCTGAACAGAATACTGTTAGCATAGGCACTAAGGTAACTAA
>JAQHUG010000054.1:326356-377517 GCA_028555095.1 Dicrostonyx torquatus | reverse complement strand
CAGTAGAGGACTAATATCCAAAATATATAAAGAACTCAAAAACTGGTTTATCAAGGAAACAAATAACCCAATTAAAATATGGGATACAGGTAGAAAAAGAGAATCCTCAAAATAGGAAACTCAAATGTCTGAGATACATGTAAAGAAATAGTCAACATCCTTAGTCATCAGGTAAAAGCAAATCGAAATGACTCTGAGATTCCGTCTTACACCTACAGTAATGACTAAGAGCAATAACAAGTGACAGCTCATAATAGCAAGGATATGGAGCAAGGGGGAAAATCTTTCATCACTGGTGGGAGTAGAAACTTGTACAGCTACTAGATAGGAAATGATTTACCGTAAGATAAAACTGGACACCCAATATCCAGTATAGAGAAGGTCAGTTACATGGGATCATACAATAAACACCACCACACAGCAATGATAATCCTTAAGTCATCACTCCATGTAACACAAATGAGTTTTGCTACATAAAGAAAAAGGGGGAGCCTGTAGAGTTGTGATCTATAGCTCCAATAAAGTACGTTATTAAAACACTTAAAAATCAACTTATGGGAACAGAAGTACAGTGAGTAACTTTGAAGTGGATAATGGATAAAAACTGGGAGATGCGCTAGGAGCTTCTGAGGCAATGTTTTATTCTCACTCAATGATCAATGGTTACGTGGATGTAGTCACTTTATTATTTGTGTGCTTCGATGAGAAACCAGTCTGCGTCTACTGTGAGAATACACACACATGTGCAGTCAGAGATCAACTTTGAAAGGCTTCCTTCACCATTCTCCACATTACTTTTTTTGAGGCAAAGTCTCTCACTTAAACCTAGAGCCTCCCAGTTGGCTAAACCGGCTGGCAGGGAAAATCCTTGGGTTCCTCCTGTCTCCGCCTCTCAGTGTTGGAGCTACAGGTGCACATTAGCACAGCCGGCTTGTTATGTGGGTACCAGGGATGTGAAATCAGGTCCCTGTGCTTGCCTGGAAAGCACTTAAACCACTGAACTATCTCCCCAGAACCACCACTGCTCCCAACGTATGTTAAAATGTTTGTGGCTCAGGAACTGGAAAATTCTAGCTTCAAATCTCAGCTCTGCTCATTCCCAGTTTCACAACCCATCTTCTGAATTGTGAGTTTCTACACTGTGGCTGGGCCATGGCACCCACACTTGCTCCATGGAAATACTCTGCACCTAAACTCCAAAAACACGAAAGCAAATCCACAATGCACGGCAACGTCAGCAGTTGGCAACACAAGGAACTATAGCATGCTCTTCTGGAGAGTCATGGAAAACCAAGGTTCTGGAAACAAATGCAGTTCTGAGACAACTCTACTCCGTTCCAAGTTCCTCTAGTGGGCAAAATCTCAAATTCATCCCCAGCTGAGGCAACATCACAACCTTTCCTAATCTTTTTACAGCACCAACTTGTACAATCAACATTCTTCTGAGCAGTAAATCCCCATCTTCTAAGCTGGCTCAGGAAATTCCCTGTGTCAAAGTTCACCGACATTTCTCACTGCCCACTGCCCGGTTCTCAGCCCAGCTTCTGAGTCCTGGATGGTAGTGACATCTGGTCTCATGTTTGGTCATACTCCCTCATCACCATGTCATCTGTGTGCTTCGCTACCCGGGGTTTGGCCAACCTTTGCTTTCTCTTACCACCAAGGCTTTCTTAACAAGCATCAGGTCCATGACCACATCATATGAGGCACGGGGTTTTATTTCACAGCTTAATTATATAATTGAATCGGAAACTTACATAGGACACTCTTGCTGTGAACACATGACCTTGAACTGGGATATCGGAGTCTGACTCCAAGGTCTCCCATTTATTAACTGTAAAACTTTGAGCATGTCAACTAACCCCTTAAATTTTTCTAAGCTGTAAAACAACAATAAACGCAGTCCACAGGTCATAGGATTTCTATGAGAATTAAACTAGTTAGGAGTATAATGTACTTAGAACAGTAACTGGGACATAAAATATACTGCTCAAGAGTTTGCTATTACCATGATGATTCAGCTGCTTACCACCAACTTAAAAACTGAGAACTGGAAAACCCTTTACTTTTTACATAAGCCCTGCCTATATTCATCGAGGGATATCACTTCCAAACTCCCCTAATGGCTTCACCCCTCTACTTGTCAAGTCTCTTCGCATTTCATGGTATCCAGACCCACTGAACTCTCTGCTGTCCCCAAGTGTGCCAACCCACATTATATCCCCTTATCGACATCTCCCTCAATATCCAATGTGATGTTTTAAGACTGAGTGTGGTGGTACACACCTTTGATTCCAGTGCTCTGGAAGCAGAAGCAGAAGATTGCTGGGTTCAAGGCCAGCCTGTTCTATATGGTGAGTTCCTGGCAGGTGAGAACTCATTTCACAATAAAATATATATATTTTATATATTTATATATTTTTCCTTAGAGCTATCTCTTATGCCATAGTATTTCAAGGAAGAAATAATTTTAATTTCCCTAAAGAGAGCCAGAACAACCAGACCAAACCTATGCTTTCCTCCCCCAGCTACTACTGAATCTCTCAAGCTATACCTGGCACATATTAGGAATTTAATGAAATTAAGAAATCAGGAAAGCATTCAAATTCCTTTTGTTTGTTTAAATATTATGGACGGAGGAGCAAGAGTGGGTGCAAATGATGCCAGTCACCTAATAAAACAGAACAGATAAACAGAGTATGTTTCTCTTTGTTTCCTATCCCCACAAGATAAAACAACAGAATGATACCTAATAAATGCATGTATTTATAAACTGACGAGCCAGCCTGCACAGGGATGCTATCATTCCGTGGTAACCAGAAAACAGGCATGGCTTTCTCCTGACCATTCTCATACCTGCTGTCCATGTAATCAAGCATACTTCTAATTTAGTCATGTTGCTGTTTCCTCCTGCTTACAACAAACACTTCTCTGTCTCTTTCTTGGGTTTCTGCAGATGGTTCTTTCCCCATGGGCATTGAAGAACAGAGATTAATAATGAAATGTTGAAAATAACGGAAACGTACAAGGGGTTTAGCCTGACACACTTGATGATATGTGTGCCCTTGATGGCGCAGCATGGTAATTAGGTATAAAAGATAAACAGTTCTAAGTATCTAATTAGCACCGATTATTTTGGAAGTCAGTGGGGGTGGGGGTGCACCTCCTTATAAGACAGGAGTTTTCAGTGCTAGCGGTGAGCACTGTTTATAATTCCTCAGGATGAGCCTGAGCGCTCACCTCAAACCAATTTAAGCAGCCTCTCCCAGGGCTGGACCCGGATACCTTTAAAAATAATGACCCGGGTGACTACTGCACATACTTAAGATTAAGAATTCTAGCTGTGGGACAGTGGCATGGCTCAGTGGGTTGCACGTATGTACGTGCACACACATTCACACACATCAAATGAATGGCAAATGTAAATATCTGAAGAGCTGTAGATACAGACAAGGGATGCCATCATTTCCTGTCTAGTTCTGCATAAAGCAGCAACAATGGATCTAACAAATGGGTGTCTTTGTCAAGCAAGCCATCAAGTAACACTGAGTAGTTAATGGCTGATTATTAACCAGTGTTTACTATAGCACTTTGATATGCCATATTCTCTTTCAAGGTGTAACAAATGAGAACAGCTGTATTCCTGACTCTGTCCTCCAAGCCCCCACATCTGGAAGCATGGCCTAGAATTTGGGAGTACACTGCTAATCAGCCCTAGGACTCTAATATTTATTTTTTGATCGTGATAAAATGTATGTTATATAAATGTGTGCCTTTAACTACGTTTGAATGCATAGTTCAGTAGCATGAGGTATATGCCCATTGTCTGCAGGCATCAGTCACCTGCCCCAGCTCTGGGCCTGTTACACAGTCCATCTCTCTGGCCATCTGCCCCGCCCATCTCCACTCTGCTTTGTACCTCTATATAGTTGGCTGCTTTAGATATCTCACCTATGTGGAACTATATGACTTTTTTCCTTTTTGATCCTTGTCTATTTCACTTTGCATGATGTCTTAAAAATTCATTTATATTATAGCATGAGATATAACATCTTGCTAAGGTTGTATAATGCCCCCTAGGCCTGCATTCTACACACCACATCCTGTTTCTGTATTCATTCTCTGGAAAACACTGGGGGGTTCCTATCATTTGGCTCTGGAGATGAATGTTGTCATGGACACAGAAGTATGACTCTGAAGTTTTTGCATGTGTGCCTTTTAGACCTGCTTGGCCATTTTTGATCAGAGAGACTCACCTCAAAGGAATAAAAGACTTTGGTATGGCCTCTGCATCGTTATATAACACCTTGCCCTACAGTGGGGACAGATCCAAGGATTTTTTTGCTCACCAACAAAACACACAATAGTGGAAGGCTACCCCCATCTAAGCCAACTGTAAAGAGATTCCCAAACTGCCACAAAGAAGTGCCCTGTGGTAAGGAGGCCTGTGATAGGCACACACAGCAGGTCTAAGTGGCTGACATCAGACCTCTGCTGAAACCAGGAAGAAATCTCTGTAAACACAATGCACTTAATACTACAAACAGCTATATGAGCTTGGAAGAGAACCTTTCTCTAGAAGGTTCTAGAAAAGAGCATAGCCAGCTGATCCCTTCACTGTAGCCTCGTGACCTTCCTATGCAAACCACACTGACCTCCTACCAGGAACACCTGAGGTAGCACACACATGTTGTTTACATTGCTAATTGTGCAGCAACTTATTGCTTGGTTTTATCTGAGTTACTAGTCCCAATGTCTCTAGTCCCAAGACATTTCAAACAGTGACCACTCCTAGTCTCTCCTTAGCTCCCCATTCCTTGTCTCATGGTGTATGATGGGGGGTGTTGGGAGATTTCCTTCCCACTCCCAGAGCTTGGTTATAACTTCTGAAAAGATTGTCAAAACTGTTGCTAGAAAATACACCCCCAAGCTGAGCTGCTGTGACAAAACATCATCCTGAGAGGCTGACATGGACACAGGGATCCTTGACCACTCGTACTCTGACATAAATTATATATAAAATATCCTCCAGCTGTGTTTGGTTCTAGATTTAAAGAAGAAGAAAAAAAGACACCTGTCAGTTAGGACTGCATTGAAAGGTTTACAACAGGAAAATACTTCAAAGACAGATCATTTTCAAATGGGAGAGGGGTAGTCCTAGGATAAGAAAGGTACCCTTTGCAAAGAAGGGACTCCCCTAAAGTCTAGGCACCCGAGAGGTTGACCTTGTCTCAGCTCTTCTTGCCTTGGAACTATACTGCTGTTTAAATCTTAGCAGGCGGGCAGGGAGAGGTGTTGGCTCAGAGAGACTGCAGTGTTAGTGAGACCTGGGCCAAGGCAATGCTACTTTCTGGCCTAACGAGCAGAGAAAGAAAGATACTGTCTCCTCAACTGCTCTATTCCCACTACTGTCTTCTGTAGGGACACAGCAAGAAAAATGCACAGTGTCTAGAAGAGAACAATTATGACTGAAAGAGGAAGTATATTCGAAAGGCACTCCCTCTTTCAGAGGATGTCAAAAGAGAAGTTAGACGCTCCCCCTCCAGGCCTCCAAGACAAGGTTCAAAGTTAGCCCACACAATTCCAAACTCATATGACCAAGAAGGTCTATAGTAGCTACAAATCGAGGAGCCAGGAAGCAAAATAAAATGCATGTCAAAGTTGCTGGGGTTAAGTTGTAGCTAGTTTAACAGGTAGGTGGGCTGACACATACTTTAGATTCTGGAAGGTGCTATGCAGGCTCCTGAGAGAAAATAAGTCAACGGTCTTACCCAGGTGTGAGCCTGTGTACTGCAATAATGACCCATATGTCAGGATATGCCCATGGGTGCAACAGTGGCATGAATGTTATAGGGGTACCCAGTTGCTTTCTGGTTGGATTTAAGGTCGACTCCACAAAAGGAAACACATGCCTCTTACTGCAAATCTAGCCAAGAAATCATGGTCAGGGAGCTCACAAGCCCCAGTGGGGACTGTGCTAGTATTATTTTACTAAACATACATAGTATCAGACTGCCCTCTAACTGTGTGTCTCTCTACCCACAGAGCAGGGTAAGGTTCAGACCTGATCAGACTAATTTCTTTATGCAATGATAGTGGCGAACGCAGAAGCTCACAACTGTTCGAGCCTCTGGAGTGCTCATTCACAATTGAAACCACTGTAATATACCATGCTCCCACGGCCCAGGGGCCATCTCAAAAGAGAGAGGAAGATTCTAAGAGCAAGGGGTTGAGGAAAAACACAGCAAAACATTGTCTTCTGGACATAATGAACCACTGTGCTCTTGAACTTGCCAAAGATACGGGTGCCTGATGCACAAGACCAAGGCAGCCAATATTCTTGCATGGAGTGGGATAGGACTCATGAACCCCGCTCCTAACTGAGGCATTACAGACAGCTGATGGCCTCTGGAGGAGAAAGGAGTCACCTTTCACTAGGGATGTGGCCCCTGGTAAGCTGACCACACTCCAGAGTATGGCCCCATACTCACGAGTGTATGGACAGTGAAAACTGGAGTTGATGCATTATTAAAACGTAAAAAACGGGGGGACACAAATTTTGAGAGATGTGGTTGTAGGGGTGAATCAGGGGAGGGATGTAGAGGTTGAATTGGGGGAATGTGGAGATAGATCTGGGAGAGAGGGAGGGAGGGAAGGAAGGGTGGATCTAGGAGGGATATAGAGGTTGAATTGGGGAGAATGTGGAGATAGATCTGGGAGGGAGGAAGGGGTGGATCTGGGAGACATTAGAAAGAATATGATTAAAATATGTTACATCAAATTCTCGAAGAATAAAAATGTATTTTAAAAAAGAAACTTCAGAAGATGACCAGGAACTAGGCAGTTTCCTAAGCCTCAGGTACTAGCACCCTGTGGGGTTACAATGACAACAGTGGCTTAACTATATTTAAAAGATCGAGTGTCATTGATTGAGCATTCAGTAAATAAGCATTGATTTGAATTTGTTACTGTGCAGGGTCATCCACTGCTGTAACCTGAAGCTATTGGTTAGAATCAATACAGTTTCTGTGCAGTTTAAAAATATCACAGAGTTTCCTCCTAAGAATGTAGTCTGGAGGGAGTGTCCACTCTCATGGTGACATTTAACTTCAGACTATTCAAAACAGTCAGACCTCAAGTATTGGGTATTTACTGAGACTTCGTTAAACATTTTCCTGAAACCTAGCTGCTGACAGCTGCAAGTCAGGGTCACAGTAAAAAGGAATAAAAGGTAGAAATTAATAAGTAGAGGATTTGAGAGTTGAGGGCAGAGAGAGAGGGAGGCTGAGTGTACCAGCTCAGAGCCCTGTATTCCTAGAGAGAGAAAAAAGGCAGAGGCCAGAAGCGAGAGGAGCCAAATGATAGCACTAGGGAGGCTATTTAACTATAAATGATAGGTATAAAGTCATTTAACTGCTTCTAGATGATAAGACAGCTGCACTTAACTCTAGACCCTCTTAAAGCGCCCCTTATTTAACCTCCCTTCTTCCATAAAGCTTAAGGGCACCCCTCACCCATCCCAGGCCCTAAAATTCCTCAAGCCTGCTTATACGACCTTAAGGGAAGCCATCCATACTGTAGGCTGCATCTGGTTGAGGTATGCACTAGGCACCAGGTAGACTCAAACTGCAAACCTGCTTCAACAATCCATTAGCACTACAAGCTTGAGTCAAGTGATAAATTACCGAGCTTTAATTTCACCTTCGGTGCAATGGAGAAATCTGATTAGGCAAGTCCAAAGCATCCAAGAGATAATGTATGGAAAATAGCCAGTAGCTAATAGTTAAATGATAACTTTGTTTCCTCATCCCATCCCTCAGCAGCTCACTTGGATCTGGGTATCTACGGGAGCATTATTGTTATACATCATAACCTTTGTTCCAAACACCGTGGCAACTTCCTGCACACATGGCACTTGGCAAGCATCGCCCATAGTTTCTAGCAATCCAATCAAATAGTTGGATTTCTGTTTCCCCAGGCCTTCACTGGACTGAGTGCTTCAGTGTTTGCTTGGATAAATAGTGAGGCTGAGCTAGCAGCAGTAGTTTAAGCATATGCACCAACTTTTTAACTATCAAATGATAGGTAAAAGTCTAGAGTTCGTTCTGAACATTTCTAATTGTCTGTTAAAAGCTCTCAGGTAGAAATGTTTAAGTCACCAGCTCAGCCCCTGTGCCCCATCCCCATGCAACTCCCTGGTACCTACTATTCATTTCAGAGAAGCCCTTTCTGAAGGTATCATTCTTCATGGAGAATCAACAAAAGCAGAGAGGGGTTTGTTTACTTGATGTGTTTTGTTTTGCTAGTTATGGCATTTAAATTATCTAGTTATAATTATTTAACAGCTAATTTACCACAAGGCTTTTCAGCCAAAGTAAGAAAAGTCCTATTTTAATTCTAATTTGGGGAAAATAACATGTAGCAGAGGTTAAACCTCTGCATCTCTGTCTTTGAATTCCAATTCAAAAATGAAGGGATTTGCACCCTTAAGTAAGTGATGTCACACCTCAGGTCTCAGTTTTCTCATATGGAAAGTGGGATATGATGATCTAATATAAACATTACATGTCTCCACATCTATGCAGCTTTTAGGCTGGTGACTAGCCTGGAGTTGCTGGTGTGTGTGTTTGTGTGCGTGCGTGCTTGTGTGTGTGTGTTGTATGAGGCTGCTTGTTTGTTTCCCGGCCGACCAGACTCCTGAAATAATCACACAGAATCTGAATTAATTAAATCACTGCTTGGCCTATTAATACTAGCTTCTTATAAGCTAGCTCTTACATCTTAATTTAACCCATTTCCATTATTTTATATTTTACTATGAGTCTTGTGGCCTACTGGCAAGGTTCCAACTGGCAGATCACATCTTTCCCCTCTGGCAGCTACATGGTGTCTCACTGACTCCACCTTCTTTCTCCCAGCATTCAGTTTAGTTTTCCACTCCTAGCTCTCCTCTTTTGCCCTATCACAGGCCAAGACAGTTTCTTTATTAACCAACAATATTCACAGCATACAGAGGGGAATCCTACATCGTGTGTGTGTGTGTGTGTGTGTGTGTGTGTGTGTGATATGTAAAGTGGGGGGAGTGATGATCTGCAGAGTCGTTGGATTACATATCTCCATGTTTGTGAAGCACCAGACTGGTGACTAACACGCATTTACTAATATATCAGCATTATGTCTTTCCAAAGGTACTTTTCCATTGAGGAAGGGAGACACATTTCTCCAGTGCACTCTGACTGCTCAGCACTGCTTCAGAAAGGAAGTTAAAACAGCATAGGGTTCCTCATGCCTTTCCCACATCTCGCTTCAACGTGTGACTCACCAGCCCTTTTCCCTTCACCTATTCAGCGCCTGCAGTGGGAGTGACTAAGAAAACTGTCCTTACTATAACCAGAGTCAACATCTGAGGTCGATGGCAAGGCTTTGTTGTGGCTTTCCTTTCCAGAGAAGAACAATTGTTCCAAATGATAGTCTAAGTGCTCTTAGCGAAAGGCGCTCATACCAGCCACTTATCAGATGGCTCTGATGAATTTGCCTGTGTTTCACCAGCTGTTCAGCATGAGCTTGTAATTTTGCTCTGCCAGTGCTGGGATTGGCTTAACAATGTCTACAGAAACAGAAAACTCAGTTTCAGCACCTGATCTTACTTTGGATACACAACTAACTTGGTGCTCATGGCGAGTCTCATGTGGATAGAAATACTGAACCCTTTCCTGTCTCAGCTTTGAGAAGCACAGGATTCGTTCAAATAACCATATGTGATCTGCCATGTGCAACAGAGCTTGGGTCAGATCCATTCTTCACACCCTTTACTCGCAGGCCTTAGCTTAGGGCACAGCTCATGTTCACCATCAGCGCAGAAGACAGGTCCTACTCAGCTCCACGTGGAAGAAGGAGCAAGCATCCTCATTAATAAACAACAGACTCTGTCATCATAAAGCACCTTGGCACTTGAACTGTAGGACTGAGGTCTGTGGGCAGATCTACAATATCAGAAATAGCTAAGTCAAACCTTGGATTCCCATCTGAGCTCACCACCTTCCGTGGTCTATTTTGTAATGTCCAGGTGTGCCTTTCTATACTCTTCCCAGAAGAAAGTAGCATGAAAGGATCCCTAAGTTTCCTCTAGCTCTAAGATCTTTTGATATTCACCTATGTCACATTTAAATCAGAGACCAAGACTCCTAATAGAATGGAGGGACTCTCTGTGAGTTAGAGCATTCCGGTAAACCTGGTCTCTGTGATAGAAGCAGACCGTATGCCTACTCAGCTGTCTGCTTTGGAAGATCTAAGCTGGTCCACAGGCTCAGTGCCAAGTGACTTCAAAGGGCCCTGTAAGTCCAGGGCCACTTCACAGGGATTCTGCTTTATGTCCACCTCAGTCTGCTAGGATAGTTCACATTTACATTTTCTGTGGCTTTACCTATACTGGCCTCACTTTGGCTATAAAGTGTTCCCAAAGAGCCCGTGGAGGTCTCGATTCTATCACTGGCAATGGAAGTTACAGGAAGCACATATTCTAGAATGGCAATAACCAATAGTCTTTAGACACATGTAGATATATAACCATAACTAACTGAAGTTGAAAATTCATTTCATTATAGGCTCTACCCACATTTCAAGCAGTCAAGGGCTACATTTGACTACCGGGTACCACACTGGACAGCACAGGTTACAGATCCTTTCAGTCACTGCACAGAGTTCTACTAGAACCTAATCCTTAAGAACAAATCCTTGAACTGTAGCAGAGAAAATTTTCTAGACCTCCTCAGCCCCCTGCCGCACCACTACATGTCCCCCCGCTCCAAGCACAGAGGTGCAGTGGTGCAAGTTGCCTCTTCAGACTCTAAAAGTACACTTGGCAGGTCCAGGTCAACAAAGCTGGCATGGGCGAAGGCCATCTTGAGGTCAATGAGGGTCACTCAGCAGTCACGGTGTATCTGTGGAGAGGTCTCCAAAGTCACAGGTGTGGTGCTCTGAGTGTCAGCTCCTCGTGGATTATTGAAACAGAACTTCAAAGTTCTTAATTTGTCATCTCACCAAATTTCATCCTCTGGTTTCTCCTAATGGTTCACAGCTCTGAGACTGTTGATCTTAAGAAAGCTGTGAACCACTGTTAGGAAAGGCATTCTTTTAAAAGACTATATCACAGTGATATTCAATGGCTTTCTGAACAGGCATGGAGAGCAAAAGTTATCCAAAGTATATCTGATACATATATATTAGGTTTAAATTTAGATCTCAATTCATTCAGGAAACATTACAGAAGCTCCATGAATAAATTATGAGAGCCTAGGAATGAGCAGAACAGCCATTTTAACTGAGTGCATTCTGCTCGGAAAGTGGCCAGATTAATGGATTACGTGTATTAGGTCTTGTTAGTGACCAACACCCATATTCCTAATGTTCTGACCTCTAGAACATTGTTTCTTATATTTTTTCATGAACTTCACAATAAATAGTCAAGACTTATTTGGATAGACCCAAAAACAGAAGTGTTTAGAAACGGAAAAAATGAATTGTTCATGGTGACTACTTCTAAGACTCTGAAAAATCACATCTCTGCTTGGATTGAGTTAGCTGTGCTGAGCCAGTTATTTCGGACTGAAGGAGAAATGTGTTTGTACATTTATCAAGGGAAGTTGAGCACAAGTCAGTCAATGAAAGGATGATAGGCCCATATTCTGCTTAAGCATTTCACCTATGACCTCAAGGCTCGGTCAGAGCAGATGACAATTATTAGGGCATGAATGATCTGCTACTCTGCTTAGGACAAATCATTAAAGAAAATCAATTTGTTTTTGGATCTTCACAACTATAAAAAAATCAATAATTGCCTCTCTTCTTCCTGACCTACACATAGACATGTGACCGTCTGGCTTGCCGTAGGGGTGAGAAGACTCACAGCCACCCCTTACTCAGAGGCTCGCTGCCTTTCCAGTGATCCCTTCACAAAAGAAAAATGATGGGGCCTTCACTGAGAAATTCAGAGGGTACAGGTATCAGTCTTCTTTGCCGTGTAACAACCGAGTTAACCAAACAGTTCAAAGGAATACATTTGTCTCCTATTATTCAGCTCTAGAGAACAGTGTTTTGACTCAAGGTGAGTGCAAGTCTTCAGACCAAGCAACTAAGCAAATCCTTGGTTTCAATAGGAGAGAGGGTAGCTGATGTAGATAGAAAGACAGAGCTGGATTAGAGCTAAGCTTTCTCACACACTGTCCCATACATAAAACCAGATTCAATTTGAGAACATTTGGGGATGACAGTAAATCATCTATTACCCATGTTCACATAGATACGTGTGTGTAATGATATAATGCAGAGTATATAGCTATACATCCTTACATCAAAATATATAGTCTATTAAAAAGAATAGTGGTTAATATTCAAGTTCTGAAAAATATGCATGTTTATAATTTATAAATCTATACCACTAAAATAATTATTAGGTGGTTTAGATAGTAAAACTTTGGGCCTCACAAAACTTTACTAATGTCTAATATTAACCAGATTTATTTCACCTACAGAATCGTATGATTAATAACTCAGCATGACTGCTTTTCCTCGTGATATTTATTGACCATTCACTGCTTCAACTGCTGTCAACAAAGTGAAGAATTAAACCCCCCTTCATAATTTTGTTGTCAAGATTAATCAGCTATTTGTTTAAGTTGGATGTTTTGTCTTGATTTATGTTACTTGTGCCTGTGAGTAAATTAAAATTTGATTTAATTTCATAGATCATGCACAGAGATACAGGCTCAGCCAAGATGTTACCAAATCAAAGGTCTCATGTCAATTAATAGTGCTTACTCATTGGAAGACAATGCAGAAAGGAGATCATAACTCACCTTTCTAATCAATCTCTCCTAATCAGGAAATCAAACTTTAGACAGTCTACACATATTTACACACTGGCATACACTTAAGAAGAAAACAGTGAAAACATTTTCTTTCAAAAGTTCAAAATTTCGTCCCCAACATGAATACATGGTAAGAACACAGAAATCCTAAGTGCCCAAGTTGATCAATCACATTGTATACATGTATTGAAATACCAAACTGCTCAGCTATTATACGTTGATTTGAAACAACATATAAATGGAAATCAATCAAATTTTAAAAATTAATTCTAACTTTTAATTCATTCTCTTTGCCTGAAATGCTCATTTCACCTAATTTCTGTTCAGCGTTTGTCCTTTGTGTCTGAGCTAAAGGTCATGTCATCCACCAGCCAGGCCGTCATGATAATTGCGCGTCTTTCACCTACACCCCACTCCCTGGACACTACCTACCACACTGCTTCTAGCCACTGTGCCTTTTATCCCAATTAATAACCACACAGTCCTTTGTGTGTTATCTCTGCACACAAGGTGAGATCTGTGCTGCTTATTGTAAGCAGCCAGCACGACTCTGCTGTGAACGGACAGAGTCCTCCTCCTTTGTGTCGCCATCATGGTCCTTTCTCAGGGAGTGTGAAGAGAACAGAGAGGTATCTACTAAACTTGGGCCCTCAGATGCGCCTGTCTCTGAAACTCATACCCCAGGTAAAGCACAATTCCAGATTCGAAGGAAACGCTGCATAGTAACAGACACAGTCCCCAGACAAGCCCCTTCCACTAAGCTCCCCACCACTGAGGTTTCCGTGCCCTCGGTCATTTGGGAAGCTTAGCCACCTCCCTGCTCCTTCCTACTGTGAAGACCTCTCGAATGAACGAAGCACAGAAACTTCTTACCTGGAATCCTTCCTGACTCTTGCTTTTTCAAAGGAAAACTCGGGGGGTTTGTTGAGGTCGTAGGTTCGGGTGGTGGGCTCCGCAGACACTCCAGCCTTCGCCCCCCTCCTGCTGTGGAGAGAGACCAGCCCTGAGGTCTTGCGGTGGACCTCCAGAGGCACTTTGTCAGGAGAGGCCTGCGGAGGGCTTCCTCCCTGCACGTGAATGACATCCAGCAGCTTGTTCAGTTGGATACACTTGCTCGTCAGCTCTTCGGTGAGCTCCGCGATGGCCACAGTCTGCTTGGCCAGCTGCTCCCTCAGCTCCTTCAGGTGGTACTCCCGGTCCTGAAGCTCCACATCCTTCCTCCTCAGCTCCCGCTCCAGCTCTGCCACCTTGCTCCGCAGGGCATCCGTGCTGAGGTTCCCTGACTGGCCTTCTGGATGCTTAGCATGTTTGGGTTTCACGGAACCATTTCCCATGTTGCTCAGGAATCTAAGGGAGGGCACAGAATTGGGAATGAGCAAGTGGGGTTCCACTTTCTGACAGCCCTCCCCTTTCCAGTCTGCTTATACACAGACACACGACATTCTTCCTGCTTTGATGAGCAGTAACGTCCTCCACGGGTACGGAGGAAACAATGAAGGAGTCCAGATATCCCTCTATCGGGAGCAGTTAGCATTTAGGTTCTTTCTTCCCTGTTCTTTCACCAGTACAAGCATCACACCTGAGCGTTTTCTACAACCGACCTGAGTCTCCTGCTGTTCTCTTTGGTCGTTCCCTCAGGGCAATTGTCAAAAGCATCCAACAAGACTACGATTTGAATGTCAGCATGGCAGAGATTAGATGCCAAGGGGCAGCCACGGCAACAGAGGCTTGGAAATGTCACAAGTCCTGCCAGTCCCAGTGCCGCTCTAGTGAAGAGCACCCCTCGGTTTAGAAACAACATGCCTGCCTTCCTGCCAGAGTAGAGACAGATTTGGTATCTATTAGCACTTTGTCCCTGCCTGGCACCCTCGTAAGTGTTGCCTCTCTGACAACGCTAGTTGTTAAAAACTTTTGAACTGTGGTCCTTGAGAAGGAAACATCCACATGAAGTCTCTTCTACATCCTTCACTTTAGGTCGCCAAGCCACGTCCTACAAAAAGTGATGGCTCGTGTGGTCTATTCTTTTGTTAAGAAAACCTTCAGGGCTCGCTCAGGGGGTCAAGCACTTACTGCACAAGGGTGAGGAACTAAGGTAGCACCCATATGAAAGCTGGGTAGGCACATCAGTCTGCCTGTATTCCTAGTGCCCAGGATACAGAGACAGGAGATACCTGGAGCGAGTTGTGTAACTAGCCTAGCCAAATTGCTGAGCTTTAGGTTCAGGCGAGAGACCATGCTTCAGTGCATAAGAAGGTAGAAATGAATTTACAGTGACAGCCAGCATCAACTTCTGGCCTGCCTAGGCACAAACATGCATGTGTGAGCATGCATGCACGCATATACACACACACACACACACACACACACCAGAGTCAGGCTCACAGAAACCCCAAAGTTGTTATCATTAATCCAACGAGTCTCAGGTTTCTAGAAGAAAATTAGAGATTATAAGGGATAATTTTAGTTCATTTGTCATTTTTTAAAGATCCAAAGCTATGTATTTATTTTAACATTTATTATAAATTTAAAAAGCTAGCACCAAAACATTTTGTTTCATTGATATTATTACTCCAATGGAAATTAACCTGCATGTTTAGGTTTACTGAGACAATTCCACATAAATAATAATAGATTTTTAAAAAGTAAGTCAGAGTTTAGCAGTCAGGAGTGCCAACTGCCCACAACCACCTGTAACTCCAGCACCCAGGGATCCAATGCCCGGTTATCATAAACACTGCACTCACAGGTGCCTACACATAATTAAAACTTTAAAAATAGAATATTTTTAAGTAAATCACCTGCAGGTCATAAGCTTATCGAGTAAATGTGCACAGAGGAACTATAGCAGATGCTGACCTAACTGTCCTTGGCACACCAAGCACCGCGGTTTTGGATGGCATAGTCTGGGGAACCGGACATAACTGTGAAAATCATCTGAAATACTTCTGATTCTATAAAATCAGAACAGAGGATCAGAGCTGAAGTTCAGAAACATGCATCTCTCCACCCTCCCTCCCAGATTTCAAGTTGAGAGCGAAACAGAGTTCTTGACTTGATTTCATTACGTCTACCAGATTCATCGTGGCCTCCACAGAGGCTGGCTAGATGCACAAATGCAACACAGCCTCCAAGTCTTAAATAGATGCTACCAGCCAATGGAGGCAGCCCCAAACCAAGACAGAAACAAGAAGGGAAGTTATCGACACTGGGCTACCTCTCAGCGGGTTCTCCCTGGGAGCCGCCATTTATAAACACAAGCCTCTGCGGAGCTGCCTTCACAGGCTGCAGACATGTAGCAGGCGTACATGCTTCTGCTCGGCCGCCAGCGTTTATTATTCTCACCCGTTAACTTCACACAGAAAGATGGAGGAAAGCAGAATTTAAAGAACCGAGCCTAGACAGACTTGTAGCCAGACGAAGCCATTCAGAAGACATCAGAGAGGCTTGAGTCGTCGCTTGAACGCGATTCTGAAAGCACTCCCAACGGCCTCTGAAATTAATATGTACACACGCTCCTATCATGCAGCCCTGAGCCATCTTCCAGGCAGACTTTGTGAACAAGGAGAGGCAAGGAGGTAAAGGGATTGTCTTATGGAGAACTCAGCAAGCATAAGCAGGTTTAAATGCAATATTAGCCTAATGACTCACTCTGTAGTCACGAAACAGTTGCTTACTAGGCTCCGCGTGTCATGGACTCTTATCAAGGCATGTCATCTCCTGGATTAGAACATGGATTTGACTGTGAAAGGAGTTCTAACACTCTAAATATGAAAAGGTCTAGAATCACTTCTAGGGATCGAGCAAAATCTGCATCAATCCAGTCGCCTTGCAAGCCCGAAGCACTGTTAAGTAGAGTGTGTCAGATCGCGCCCAAACACCACTCTCCTCTTTGTTACTGAAGTCACTTTAGAAGCTGTTTGGAACTTACTTATGAGCTACTGAGAAGAGAGCAGCTAACTTCCCTTTCAAGTCACTGAACTACACACATTATTAAACACTTCCAGACTAGCGCAAGCTCTTACTTCACCTGTTTGAGTGTTGCTACCCCTAAGCAAGGTTTCAAGTTTCCGGCTGCATAAAACCTGATTAGCTTCAAGGTGCCTGCTTCTTATCTGTCCCTAAGGCAAGTGATTCCTCAAACATGGATTGCTAGCCACAAGGAGAATTGAGCTGCAAAATGTACTCCATCAATCTAGCAGCTAAAGGTTATTAAAATCAATTTTACCTCAAAGGACACTGCATGACGTAATAAGAAATGACTCTAGAGATAAAAGCCTAATCTACCAGGAGCAACAGATTCAGGCTATGCAAGGGGAGGAAGCAACCTGGCCTCTCTCAGCCTCCTATAAGTTACATGATTTAAAATTTGTATCTATAAAATGATATATTTATCTCCATATTATAAGGTGTAAAGCACCTTCTTCAGTACAAAACATGGAGGGGCCATGAGTTACACAGGGGTCTCTTGTAGCAATATGGGACTAGAGAAGGATGATGTACCTCTGCAGTGGGAAAACACACAGTTTCATTTCTGTAAGAGGCACAAGTCTAGAGAACTGGACAGAGGTCTTTAAAGATGCAAACAATCCCTTGTGGGAGGGAGACTTTACTCTTTCTGGACCTTATGTTCTATTGAGAAAAGAAACCATTGTGAAACAAAACACAACAAGGGAATCAAGCCCCAGAAGCCCCCACCAAGACTGGCATTGAGAGAACAGCTTGAATGATTGAGTAATGATACAAAATCATATCCAGAATTTCCAGGTCTCCTTAAGCTTGGCAACTCCTTAGCTTCTACCTAGTCTCCCATGTTGAAGTGAAATTCTTAAATCAAAAAGGTTCAATGAGTTATCTCTGAAGGCACAACATTAGTCACTAGAGAGAAGATACACTTGGCAGTCAGGGAGGAGACAGAGGAGATTATTCATGGCATTTAGCAAGAGGAGAGGATAATATCATAGTTTCCTTCATTATATTAATTCTCTTTGTGAAGAAATATCTACTAATAGAAGGGCAAAGGGACCAGGAGGACCTGCAGGCCAGTTTCACATCTTGCCGTCAGTACAGCGAACATTTGGTTTTTTCTTTAGCTCTGGAGTAGGTTAAAAACAAAACCTTGGCTCTGATCTAGATAATGTTCTTTACCCACTTAGAGTCTGGTAGAAATGCATCCACATGAACAGACATTGTACATACACAGACACAGACACAGAAACACACGGGGGGGGAGGGAGCTAGATAAGGGAGAGGGGAGGGCATTTGCAAGCATATCTATAAACATGGGAGGTGGTGGTAAAATGCTGACTAGAGCCACAGAGCCAGAATCCCTGTCTCAGGACTTTTGATCAGTTTTCCTGTGCCCTCAGAATAGCTGCTAGGCTTCAGTAATAAGAACAGAAAAGACAGATTGACACATAGATAAATAATTTGAATATAATTTAAATTCTTAGAGGGTCATAAGACTTAGACAATGAAAAGAATTTAGCACTGTTGCTGGTGTATGGCATTATGACTGAATAAATACTAAATAGTTACTGTTAATATTATTTACCCAAGGAAATGACTTATCTCGATCAAAAGTTATACTAAATTAAGCAAACTATTAAATTAAATTAAAATAAAAACTATTAAGAGAGAACTGTCAGAGACATGACTCTACCCCACACTGTGCTCACTACAATGCCGCAACATGGCGAGGGTATGAAGAAGAAGGTGGATGGGAGGGCCCTTGTGGATTCACAGCTACATAGATCACTGGAACACAGCACCCCAGAAGGGGACTCAAACTGTGCAGTGAAAACAAAGGAAGGTCAGTGGAAAAAGGGGTGCACAACACCTATATGCCGGGAGAGAACCAAATCACCTAAGCTCAGACTTCACAGCTCTTACACAATTTAACTCCAAGGAAGATCAGAGACCTAATGCTCATAAGGTTTACACAGAACTCAGAAGACAGGGTGGTCGCTATCAGTAACTTAACCATGGCTCTCTTGGAAGGGTGGTGTCATCACAGCGTGTGTAAGGTGTACAGAACCTCAGAAGACAGGCTAGTCGCTGTCACTAACTTAATCGTGGCTCCCTTGCTTGTTCAATATGAGTCATGTGGCTTCCTCAAAACCAACAACTCCCATCCACAAAGGCTGTGACTGTAAAGAAACCACGTCCTTCTATTGGTTAACAAACTGCAGTTCATATATTTAACAGAATATTATTCAAGAATAAAAAGTCATATTAACCCACGAGAAGAATTAGAGGAACTTTAAATACCTGTCACTACGTGAAGAAGCCAACTGGAAGAACCTACATACTGTGTGAGTCCAGTTGCAGAGCATTATGGGATATACAAGACATAGAGAGTGAAAAGATTAATCTGCCAAGATCTGCCAAGAGTTTTAAGAACAGGGGAGAATGGAATGAATAAGTGGAACACAGCAAGTGTTGGTGACATTGAGAACATGCTATATGACACACTGAAATGAGAGATATTTGTTATTGTACACTTGTCCCAACCACAGGATACACAGGACAATTCAGATTATAACTGATGGGATTTGTTTAGTACTATGTTCATATTGGCTCATCAGTTGCAGCTAACATGTCACACTGCTGCAAGATGTTAAGAACAGGGACTAGAGAGACAGCTCAGAGGTTGACAGACCAGACTTCAGTTCCCAGCACCCACATAAGTCAGCTCACAACTGGCTGTAACTACAACTCCAGAAGCTCTGGCGCCCTCTTCTGGCCTCTGTGGACACAGCACACATATGGCGCAAGCATGCAGATACATATGCAAGTAAGTAAAAATAAATGTTAAAAATAAAAACCCTATTTTCTAAGTCATTAGGAGCAACAAAAACTGATGGGGGTGGCACATAGTTACTGTACTGCTCTATGATCCTAAAACTGCCAGAAAGTAGGGAATCTATTAATTAGAAAACAGAGCATTTACGATGAAATAAGTGCAACAAAACCTAAAGCCGAACTCACTGAAGAAATGGGCTGAAAGCATGATGGGTGGAAGGAAAGTAATGAGTAATAAGGCTTAAAAAAGTAATATACTGGAGTAAGAACCCAAAAATGCACATGCCTTATTGCGGTATCTGGGTTTCTATGCAAGCCAAGTCCTTTTTCAGGCTGTATAGTCATATCTGTCCTTTAGAAGACAATGCTCCTGGAATAACTAAGAAACCAAATGAGGAAATCTTAGGGGAAGTAAAACAAAGGCAATTGCACCAATCCATGTAAGATGTGCTTATGAGATTAAAGCCAGTCCAGAGTCTCAAACCTATTCTAAAGACTCAAACGTCTTGAACTAGAGAAAATACAGACTATCTCCATGGTAACTGGGAGGAGAAAAACATTACAATAGACAATTTCACAGAAGTGATGGTTACAGGTAACTGTAACTTCCTTTCTTTCAATAAAATCATGAAAAAGCAAAGTAGATATTTTTAAAATAATATTGGCAGTTTAGTTTGAATTTGGAGGAGGGGATTGTACTGGCTTCCTTAGATAAATTCTAAGATTATATGAACCTGGTATGTGTCTGTATGACTATCATTTACTGATCTCTCCAGAGCTGTTTTGGAAAACAATTAGCCATCACTAAATACCTCAATCCCCCAAACCAACCCAAACAGAACTGACCCTATGAGAAACAGCTAACTCTCCTGGCAGTGCCACAATTGAGATACCATTTCCACCTGCCCTGTGGCAGTGGACAGCAGGCTCAGTTTAGAGTCTGCTGCTGTTTTAGCTGTCCACAGAATCTTGATTTGGAGAATGTTTCCCTCCTAATTCACAACCACATGAGCTTGACATACCAAACTTCCAGCCACTACCAACTTATCTGTGGAGGAACTCACCTTCAGCAGAATTCACAGCATGAATTGTGTGAATACTATGTATCCTATATACTAAAAGATTTAGTGCCATTTCATTCAGCTCTCTCGGTGGGGTGGTGGGGTGGGCAGTGTGCTACACAAACATATGCACAACAAACACAGAAATGCGGGCTGGTGTGCACAGGTCAGGGCACTGTATCCAATGGAATTTGAGTGATGGCAGGAAGAAAGGGAACCAAGACTTCGCGTTCACCTTGTGCTAACTGGAGGAGAGCTGATGCTATTGGCCACAGTGAGGAGTGGATTCAGGAGATGGAGAACCAGTTTAACGTTGGACATGCTCAAAACGAGACAGTTGTATAAATTTCAAGCCCGGCAGTGCAGTAAGCGGTAATAAATAAGGGACTAGAAAATCTAATGAAAGGGAGAAATGAAGACATGTAGCTGTAGCTGACAAGGAAGTGGAAACTGAAGAAGTTCCCAGGGATTCGTGACCCCACAAGGAGCAGTAGCATTGAAACATAAGCATTAGACTGGAAAGGAAAGTAGAGCTGCGGTCAGAAGCTATGAGGAGTGAGGAGGACACCTACACAGAGAACTCCAGGCAACGGAGGACAGCTGAGAGCAGGAGAGGGGATCCTCCCCAGGGAAGTCACGCCAACTGGTTGTCCAGTGCCAAGTGGCTAGCCCTGAAGATACACAAACAAATAAACACACCTACAAGCAGCATTATATGGACTGAACAGGATATCTTATCCATCTTTTTCTATCTATCATCTATCTCTATATCTCTCTAGATATATCTAAAATATATAATATACATATCTAGATAGATAGATAGATATGTATATCATAAAATAACAACAAAAAATGAGGCCATGAATTTGAAGGAGAGCAGGAGGGACACATGGAGATTTTGGAGGGAGGAAAGGTAAGAAGGAAATGTTATGACTATTATAATCTCAAAAACAGACGAAGCAATCGAAAGTCAACTTTGGGGTAGAGTCTCTAACTGCACAGGAGACACTGGGGCAAGTCAGTTCCAATGTTCTGATTTGGGACCATCTGGAGGAAGGTAGTGCTTCCATTCCTTGTCACTCATTCACTCGGTGTCCCATGGAGCACCATATACAGTGATCCACCATGACACAGAGGAGAGAGGAGTCATACAGTGGAGACAGAAGATTTAGTGAGTTTGAGATGGCCCTGCACCAACAAGATAGGGATGCCTATACAAGATGGGGATGCCTAAGCAAGAAGCAAAGAAGGAAAAAATCAGGTAAGTTCTACAAAGATAAGACTCGAATTCATATGACGAGATGAGACCACGGAGGGAGGTAAGAAAGAAAGTCATTGTCAAATGAAGACATACATCAAACCTGCAAGATTATGATTTATGGGAGAAGAGAAGGAGAGGCAAACCCTTTTGGTTTGGAGAGGGATAAGGAAAAATCATAGGAATAAGAGAAGTCTTGTAGACACCATGGAGATAGAAATTTCAAGTGGCCAGCAGGCAGCAGCTCAAATCCCAGAAGCATCAAAAAGAAATGAGATCAGAGATGAAAGCACAGACATTAGCCATTTTAGAAGAGTGAAGCTAGAGCCTTATTTAAAAGGTCCCATGGAAAGAGCTGATGCCAAGAGTTGGGACTTCGGAATGATATTAATGGAAGATGCAAAGAATTTTTACAATAATAGAAATGAGAGTTCTTATAATAAAGCCCAGGATAATGGGCCAAGCAAGCTAGAGAAAATGAAAACATGGGAGAAGAGGGCTAACTGGAGAACAACACGGAGGAATCAGACAATACGAGACTACAGGGCTTGGGCAACAACTGGGCAGCACACGTCTGCTTTCCCTCTGAAGTGAGTTCTCATCTGTCTCCTGCAAATTCAGAGGCCTGGAGTCAAGGACTGTGAAAGGTAGGTTTCCAGGCATCGTCTTTGCAAGTTGTTTATTCTTAGCTATGCCTTGTTGCGATTCAGAGAACAGTCTAATTCTCCGAAGAGATTTATCACCCCATCACCTCATTACCCTGGTGTGAGAAGCACAACAGGGATACGAGCAACAGCTGTTGTATTTTCTGTGGGATGATTGCCTTCTCTGTGAGCTAAATAGAAACTTGCAAAGATGAGAAACGGTTTCTAAGGCTTTTGTGTGTATGGGGGTGTGGCAGGGAGCAGGTGGATGTTTTATTCTCTTTAAGACAAATTGCCCCTTTCCTACAGAACTTCGGAAATAAGACGAAGATGCAGTAAGCTAGGCGACATCCTTCCTAAAGGTCCCCTGAGCTGGTTCTGTTCTTGGCCCACGCCTTCCCTCTTCTGCCTAGGCACTCAGTTCTCATACTTGAACTAGAACCCATTTCTTTTTCTCTCGTCTCCAAAAAGGCTGGTTTCTTGGCGTTTGCTTGCTCTCTTCCCTTCTTTACCAGGATTTGCAAAAATGTGTAAGTCCCTCAGGGTGCTGAGTGACAGGACACCCAAACAAGTTTACAAGCACTTATAAAAGTCCTTGCAGGAGTCCTGTGTCCCCAGTTGGCTAACCAGATCTTGGAGAACAAAGCCTGGATGGCACACCGTGACAGCAGTCCTGAGCCTCCAGTCCCAGCAAAGCTCAAAGATCTTGCAGTCACACTGTGCTCTGAACCCAGCTGCTGTACGGAGCCACCGGCGCCAAAGCAAGCGTCCACATGTCTACATGCGAACAGCATGAGAGAGCGGCTGAGTGTGGGAGAAGCACACTCCGCGCAATGCACGCCCAGCAGCACCCTCGTGTCCCAAAGCCGTCCCTCTCCGCGCCCCGGCCCCAGGGTGCCCGAGCCCCCCAGCCTCACCAGGCCGCCCTGTAACTTTCCAGGTGCGCAGCTCGTCCACTCCGTGCGGCCGCAGCGTCTCGGCGTCCTCCGCCACGCCGCCCTCCTGAGGCCCCAGCCGAGTCAGCTCGGCTCTCCCCCGCTGCACCGTGCGCACCGTGCGGGGTCCCGGCTGCTGGCGCCGCCGCTCGCGCTGCGTGGGAGCCAGGGACGCGGCGGGCGCGCTGCGGGCAGGAGCTGCAGCGACGTGGGTGCTGCCGCCTCGCTGGTCTGCGGGGGCCGCTGCGAGAAGGAGGCGCGCTGGAGGGAGGAGGGAGCTCGGCGGAGAGGAGGGACGGAGGAGGGCGGGGGTCAGCCCGGCGTGGCGTGGAAGAGCCTGGAGCCTGCTTCCTTGAAGGTGGGGTCACCAGCGCCGGCGCGAACCTGTACTCCGGAGCCAGCCTGCAGCAAAGACGACAGTCTGCACTTTATACCCCGAACCTCCGGAGTGAGGCAACTTAAGTAGGGCGATAACATCGTGGATGCAAGCGGGTGGTTGGTCGTGTTATTATTTCTATTTCAAGTGTGTGGGCCGAGGGAAAGTTGAGGGGGGTATTCATCATCGCCTTCTCTCTCCACCCCGGTGCCTCCAGCCTGCTTCACTGCAGGCTCTTGCTTTCGCTCCCTGGCTGACTGGCTGACTCTCCTACCTTCCCTTCCAGAGCACAAATCTACTTGCACACATCCTGAATGTGCTCTCTGGTGTCACAATGGTGCCCTTCTGGAAGACATGTGACCTACGGGTTGCTTGGCCGTGCTCTCTTCCAGCACTTTGGAGCCTTATCTCACTTCTAGTCTGCCTATTGTATGTGATGCATGGTGGGGACAGTGCTTGAATTGAGTTTCAAAGAGACGGAGGAGATTCTACCTCCTAAAATCTGTAAGGCTTTGTAAGCACAGATCTTTCCTGGTTAATCAAGAAGGTAATTTAATACTCTCCTGTGGCCTTGTAGGCACAGTAACCCAAGGAGTGCATTCTGATTTTCTAAATATAAATAGATACAGTCACCCACCGCAGTATGCTGGGCTCTAGCGTGGAGAGATTCTGCTGTAGTGAGTCCCCCCTTTCTTCCTTCTCCCAGAGGGACATCCTGGCAGATTCACAAAGACAAGGACAGTTTCTCAGCGGAGTGGACAGTACCTTGAGGGTCTGTTCTTTGATTTGTCTCCAGAGAATGTTAGAACCGGATTCCCTGGGGATGTCAACCACCCGGAGGCTGTGGGTCTCCTGTAAATCCGGCATGTACTATTACATACATAAACCCACATTGAAGGAGGCCTGTGTACACTTGTTGAATGGGGCCATTAAGTTTCAGAGGAGGAAAAGCGGCTGTTGGTTTTTTTCTCCTCACAGGGGAAAAAAAAAAGCCCGGGTATTTTTTTCACAGGTCTGTACATTTTATGCTGACCTCCAATACCTCCTAACCAGAGAAGATGGGGGATAAAGAATTCCAAAGAAAGGGGGGTAAATCAATGGAAAAATAATTTAGTCATGAGTAAGTCCTGAGTTAAAGGGGATTTTAAGTCAGACTTGACACATTGAGCCAAAGCTACCGTTTTTAAAGAATACAAGAAACAGTGGGAGTCAATGGGTTTCATAAAATCTGTTGGCTCAGTGTGTGTACACTAGGTGAACCATGCCACAGGTAAGTTCTGGCCATTGAGCTCAAAGCTTGAAAACCAGTATTGGGGTACAGACGGCGGCAAAACCCTAGAGTTGAAGAGGATCTTGGGCACTCTCCTAGCAACCAGGTGGTATTCTTTCAGATCATCTTCACTGACAGCAGAGAAATGGAGGAAAAACATACAATCTGGCCAGCGGGACAGGGTAGAGGGGGAGGAGAAGCAAGAGGAAGAGGAAGAGGAAGAAGAGGAGAGGGAATGGGGAGCTCTATTGCTTAAGGATTTGAGGCTCTCACCCATTTTTTTTTCCTCAGAGCGTTTTAAGCAAGCCCTGATTCACTCCCAGTGTTTACTCCTGGAAATTCAATGGTGAACAAAATGAACTTATCCTGTCAGCTTCGAGTCTTTCATCCAGTGGGAGACACGGACATTAAACCCGTAACTATACATGTGATAAATTCTGTGAGAGAATATGAGGTCTTCATGGGAATCTGTCACTATTAATAAATAACCTAAGTAAAACGTCTGAAGTGATAAGGACATTTATTGTTCCATGCAGCAAGAAGTCTCAAGGTCAAGAGGCTGTAGTTGGTCAATTCGCCGACTGAATAATACCAGGGAGGATTGTGAGCTGTTTCCGTTACTCTGTCTGCTATCCCTAGCATGCCAGCTTTATCCCCAGAACTGCCCCACCCAAAGCTTCTGGACTGGAGACTCTCCAGTTATGCAATTCTGGCCCTGCCAGAAGGCAACACAGTGTATTTTTCAAGAACAGGACAGTCTCTCTCAAAAACCTCCAGTGAGCCTACTTCTCACCTTCCCCTTTCTCAAAACTGGGTCGTGTGCCCAGCTCCAGAGGCAGAGAACAGGGACAGTGGCATGCTACCTTGGTTGTTTGATTTGGGCTCTTCAGATTAACCCATGAAATCTTCAGGACTGCAGTCTCTAATGGGATGACTGCACTGAAGAGGAGAAGGTGGCAATGATCCCGAGTCTGCTAGAAGAGCTCAGAAACATTTCACTGAGGAGAAGCAATGTCATTCAAACTGAAGAGGAGTGAGAACCAGTTGGAGGAGAGGAGGAAGCAGCTGCCGGCAGAGGGAATCCCTTTGTGTAAAGTCTGACCTTGGTGGTGTGGCAAAGGCTTGCCTACTTCGTCACTTACACCATATACTGCACTAGGGAAGCAAGCTCAAGGAGTTGGATCACTTCTTTTTCACTGAGTTGGTAAAGCTAATGATCTTGACTTCTTCAGTCTCATCAGAGAGTGAAATGACATCGATTGCCTTTTCTCTGCCTTTGACAGAGGAATGCAGCTTACCTGTAAGCATCTTCAGAGGTGTGTCTTTGGTCCTCGGACACAAAAAGTCAGTGTCCATGTATAGACCTTCTCTTGGATGTGACTGTGATATACTTGGTTCCCCTGACCTCTCTTAAACCTTCTCACGAGAGAATGGGTATTTTAATCATGTCAAAGCTCAGGTGTAGCCTACAGTGATGTGCAGAACAAAATGGCTCAGCTTCTCCTCATTTTGCACACAATTATAGAAGTCCCAGTGCAGCCACCATGCCTTACAAAAGTCTTTCAGTGTCTCCTGCTCACCCCTTCCCACAGAGAACTACACTGGAGCAGGTTGAGCTGGGAGAATGTTCTAGGAATGCTTCCAAACTCCCAAGCACCTCGACTACTAGATTCCTGTTCAGTCTCTTTCAACTGGACTTCTTTTCCTGGGACGAATTTCCACAGAGGAGCCTCTAGAGATCCACTACACAGTCTTGTTACTCTCCTTTCCCCTCCACAAAAGCAATCGGATCAGCTCTGTGCTTCTAGCATCAAAGTTCAGCTTAAAACCCTCAAGCCAAGCCCTTTCCTGGGTGTCAGCAGATCTGGGATGCAAAAGGAACAAAACCAGCATCCCGGTGGCTCATACTGTGTCCTCTCCTTTGACCATCTCCTGCAATGGCTTCCTTTCTTACTTTCCTCATCCACGTGTTTCCATACGAGTTTGAAACCTGAGTTATTGAGCAATCATTCCAAGTGTTTGACCACTGTGTCTTCTTTCTATTGGCTTCACCAAATCCTAACCTAGGAAATGCACAGGTGCCTTTGGTGCTTTGGTGTTTAGGTTCCAGCATCTCTTGGCATGATAAGACAGCTGGGCAATGGCTTCCACCATTTCCATGCTGTAGAGCTTCTAGGATGCCCACCCCACCACACAATGCCTCCTTGAAGCCCATGACTGCAGCACAGTGGCCCTCTCTGACACTACAGCAGGAGGATGCTCCATGTTCCAGACTTGTGGACGTGTTCCCACCTCTCCTACTAGAATTGAAAATAAGGACTTTGCAGAATTAACCTTTACAATTCCATAAATAACCTAGTTCAAGTCTCTTCATTATTTAGAAAATAATTTTAACAATTAAACTCCTTCCTATATTTCATTTTTTCACCAAGATATCAAAGACCTGCAAAAAAAACCATACTTCCTCTATGCGAACAAAGTTTTACTGTTTCTAATGTCTTATGATCGTCCAAGCCCAGCCACCGAGACCATTGCTTCATTCCAGTCTGACGTTACTGAGGGGTCAGTGGCCTCTCACTTTGCCTAGCCTTCCCCTCTGATCTGCGCGAGGAGGATGAGCTTCATAAGCATTTGGACGTTTTTCCTGCCTCCCTAGGCAGCAGCTAGAACCTCCCCTTGTCCTGTCCCTAAACCGGCTTTTGTCTAGACCATGCTTATCTCCTCCTTTACTAGCTCAACTCCTGCCCAGGCTGAAAGATTCCAAGACTCTGCTCTTAACCCTGTTGCCCTTTCTATCATCAATCTTTGCAGGCATCTGGTCCTCTGTTAGAAACCCCCAGCACCACATTTCTTCTCAGCTCCTTTCATGACATTCATTATTTTCTGCTTTGCATTACCCGTGTCGATCTATGTTTGTACCTCTCTGGTAGAGCTGCCAACACCCAAGGACATGGCTATTATTTGCTTTGCCTTTGCTTCGTCTCCCCTAGCACATGCAGTGGATCTGATTCCCACAGTCATAAATCATCCAAGATAATTAAACTTAACTTATGCTTCTGAGATTCCATAGATTATGGGGAATGTTCTTGATTTTCCTTATGAGATAAAGACAATGGCTTGAAATAATAATTACTTCATTAAGCACTCTGCTTAATCAGGAATCAAAAGATAGTAAATTTTCCTACAAAGTACTAAAATACTAATTAATCTAGCTATCTGGTTTTGTCTGCATTGATTGTTATTAAAGAGTGTTTTTTGCTAGTTGTGGATGCCCTTTAAATATTACTGTTGTTTGAATATGAAATACCCCTCTAAACAACTTGGGTATTGAATGATTTGCTCTAGACTAATAACTCTATTTGGAGAGGTTTTGAAACTTTAGAAGATAAAACCTAGCTTGAAAAAGTAGGTCATTGAAGGTCCTTGGGGGGGACGGGTAAATACCTTGCCCCTGGATCCTCCTTATGTCCTATATAGGAAGTGAAGAACTGCCTCTACCATGTCTTCCTACCCCAGTGATTTTTACCAAAGTACACTGAGCATTCAAACAACTCCACCCAAGCTGAGTCAAAACAAATCGTTCCTCTACTTCAAGTAGTTTCCTTCCGATATTTTAGTCATAGCAACCAAAATGCAGCTACCATGCCCCTGCATACTCTGTACCAGGCCCCTAGGGTTTGGCACCAGTCTTCACTGTTTCAGAAGACCACACATCCAACATGTTGGCCTCTAAACTCTTCCATTTCCCCAAAATTAATCTCATACCTAATATACATCTCACTCAGCTTCAGCCATCCACGTCCATGGTCATACTTGGAATTGTTACTGAGATGACTGATTCTGATAGCATCTATGCACCCAATAGCAGCCTGGACCTGTTTCCCTTCAAGATCAGGGCCTTTAGCTCTTCTTCTCAGACACAACAGTGCTAGCGGTGGCTCATGCTATCTCCATGGCTGCAAGGCTGAAGCTATTATAGCCATATAATTCAACCTCCCTGGAACTGAGGACCACACTAACCCAGCTTCTGTAACACTCATCGCTGAGGGATCCTCAATAACTCCAGCCTCATGGGTTGACTTATCTGAACTCACAGGAGTTCTGGATGTCCTCAATGCTGGTTGGAAGGGACCAAAACACAGCCCAGAAATACAGTGGAGTCCGTGCCTTGTGGAGATGATCTTGACCACTGAGGGGAAGGAGCCAGAAAGAAGACAACAGATAGATTGTTGGCCTGTCTGCCCACCCAAGAGCTGTTCTGAGACTTAGTGGTTCTTCACCTCTGACAGTTCTTCCATGACTCAGCAACCAACTTTGTTGCAGAGAGACTGTGCTGTGGTCAAATGGGCAATGTACCACCCTGTGTCTGCTTTCTTCCCTTCTTGCTTCCACTTTCTCCCTCCCTGCTGCTGCCTTGGGGCAATCCCCTGAACAAAGTCTCTGCAGTAAGTGTGGTCTCTCTGAGTTCTATTTTCTAGGGAGCACAAGCCAAGAGATTATTCCACTCTATTACTACCCCCTTTCATTCTTCAATGGTAATAAAATATATTCACAGCATACAGGGAGGCAGCCACATCCGGTCTTCATACCAGAGGAACACATTGGTCTCCTAGGAGGACCCAGACTGAAGATTCTGACTTTCAAAGGACTTGTGCTTCCCAGAGAGTGTGTGAAAATGCAGGTCCTGATTTCCTAGGTCCTTGTCTCAGATCCTGTTTAGCACTTTCAACAAGCTCCCTACTCTATGCAGCTGATCCAGGGACCACATTTTTCGATGACAGCCCCTTCCTGCTCTTTCTGGTGGATGCCCCACTAAGAAGACTTCTATGGGATCTAAATTGACCTGGACGTTTAGGAACTAGGAGGTAGTGATAACCTTGTGCTAAGTTTTTCTAAGAAATGGCTGAGGACTAGAAGATTGGGGTCATGATGCAGCATTGGAGCCAAACATGAGGGGTAAGTAACAGAAAACACAAGTATGCACGCACTCCAGGCATCTCTCACACAGAATCAGGCTTGCCCCCAAGCCTATTTCTAAGATGCTAGATCCTGGTAGGTCCTTTGCCTTTATCACAACTTCCATCAAAGTGTTTTGCAATCCAGATGCTCATGGATCTAGTAGGGTTAAATTGTAAACCCCGAAGGGGCCAAACCAACTCTTCCTTCAGTGAAGATCTATGGCGGGAAAACAGAATTAAAGATATATTCAGTCATAACTGCAATCTAGAACGCAACATGGCTTGAAAATGCACACCTCCACCCAGCACATCCTTGAGTCCAGTGACAAGAGGTGAGCTAACTGTTTGGAATCCCAACTGCCGTGTGCTCCAAAAAGTAGAAATGGCATATAGCCACAGATCTATAAATCGCACTCCCAACTGGACATTTTAAAAGAACTCACACCCATACCTGGAAATCAGTAGGGCACTGAGTTTTGAATTTTCACTTGTTTTATATGCTGTTTCTATTGTCATTACACACTAAAACAATAGCAGTAATGCCTTCTTAATGCCAAGATAAGGAAGATAAAATAATTTGAGTGCTATAACTTGGCTTTCGTTGGCTTTTCTGGAGTATAATACAATATGAATATGGACTGTTACTTTCCTATCTTGGTAGTCAAATAGCAGAACCTTAGTTTGAAATGCATTATGTTTGTCTCTTAATATAATCATCCAAGAGAAACTAAACCCATTAGACCTCGTTGGAGATATAAAATAGTCTCATTTCCCAAATTCAAACTGCTCTTTCCAGAAAATCCTCTAAAACGCCAAAAGTTCCATTTAATCAGTAAGCAATAATATTTCCCTGAAATAAAGATAATTGAGAATCCTGGTAAGAGTCAGTCCTTCATTGGATCCATTATTTCACAGGTCTTTCACAGTCTGTGTAAACAGTGTACCATTAAATGAACTCGTTTGATGCCATAATGCCAGGCAGAACCATCTGCTTAGAGACAGCAAACCGTAAATCATCTCCAGACCTTGTGTGCAGCCAGCATGGTGCACTGGAAGGCTGTCTCTGCTCCTCTGCTGTCTCAACACATTGTCAAATGCCACTAATTATTTCCATTTCATGAATTTGGGGATGGGACTACTACAAAGTGACCTAACCTATGAGCCCATTTTGTTTGGTTTGTTTTGTTTTCTTCTGCTTATGTGCTACCAGTTTTGCAGTTTATTCATCTGATGTTCCTCTGGAGAGCTTAACTGGGAGCAGCGACAAGTTTAACTGTCCAGAGTGATCCATTTAGAAACAGGTTTCTGTGTTGATGGAATACAATAAAGTGTAAGCATGGATGGTCCTGATCTCTAGTTTCCTCCTCAGAGGCCACAAGGATGCATGGCAGTATGCAGACTGGCTGTCTTCCGATATTCGCTAAGCATCCAACACATAGGTGGGGTCATCAGCAAACATTCTTCAATGGGTATGTCAATATTGCTAGGTTTGTTAGTGGTAAGATCAATGAAGAATTTTTTTTCTTCTACTTTTGTTTAAATTTAAGAAAACTGAAAGAGGCATACTTTGTTTTTTTTTTAATTGCAGGTTTTTATTAGAAATTATGCAGCCATGATTAATAGTTGGTTCATTTTCCTCCGTGACTGAGTGGCTCCATTACTGAGGGAACATTTCAAAAATGACATAATTTGTCCCTCCTGCAAGAATTAGTTGCAATGATATGTCCTGAGATTTTGCATGGGAACTCAAGTCCATCTGCATCGAGAGAGGAACCGTTTGAGGGAACTGCAACAGGGATGATGGATACCAAAATTTAGCCTTAGGACAGAGATGAAATATCGTCTGGTTCTGGATGCAGGTTCCTGGGAAGGAAAGGAACTGCTTTGTGGAGGGAGTGGGTTAGAGAAACATAGTGGTGGATGGGGTGGATGTGGTTCCCTGACTTCTTTGGCACCCAACTTATGCACCAGCAGGAATGAAGCCTGCTAGATGCAATGCTTTCTGGGTGGACAGTGGGCTTTGAAACTTCTTGTAAGTCTATATTTGTCTAGCTCAGAGGTTGTGATTTTTGGTCTCAGAAGACTTTTATAGTCTTAAAATTATTAAGAACCCTTTTCATATTTTTGTTTATGTGGGTTCTGTCTATCAATATTTATCAATTCAAAACTAAAGCTAAAAATTTTATAAACATTTGTTCATTTTTAAATAGCTATTATTAATAACTGTTACATAGGAACATAAAAATAGCTGCTTTCCAAAACTTAATGAAAAGAAGAATTGTTTTATTCTTTTTTTAGTAAATCTCTTTAATGCTGACCCTGATAGAAGATGCAAAAGTCTAGATTTGTGTATTGATGTCTGTGTTCAATTTAATGTTTTATCATCTATCACAAAATGAATGGGGCACTGCACAAAGGGAAAAAGAAGGTAAGTTCTCAGTATTGTCAGGACAGCCATTCTGATCTGTGATGCTGGGTCAGTACTTCTCTCACTACTGTGGCCTGGTGGGAGCAGCCAAAAGTGGGCATTCCCGTTTTGGCTCACAGTTTGAGAGGATGCAGTCCCCATGGTGGGGGGACATGACAGCAGACATGTGAGGGTACATCCCCCATCAGGAAGCCAGGAGACAATCACTGCTGCTTGGTCAGCTTTCTCTTATTTTCCCCTTCATCCAATCCAATCAAGACTTCAGACTACGGGATGATGTTACCAGCATGAAAGGTAGAAATGCCCTCACAGAAAAGCACATAAGTGTCTCCTAGATAAACCGTAACCTAGTTGAGTTAACAACGAAGCTTGACCATGGCAGATGCCTTGATGGCAAGGTCTGAGGGACACCATGGTTTCCAGATCACACCACACTTTGAGAAGTGCTTCATACTATGAGTCCACATGACTACTTAGGTCACAAGGGTTTCTTAAGTTAATTATCACTCTGGTTGTCTCTGAGCTTCAGCCAATGGCATAATCAGATTGTTTAAGCCCCACCTTCCAACAGGTAAATAAAATAAAGAAAATGTGTGGAAATCACTAGGCTATGAAAAATATTCTCAATTCTTAAGTGCAAGTGAGTAAGACAACATATGAATGAAGTAAGACGTGTTCCTCAGTTGTAATACTTATATTCTCTTGATTTTAGAATTAGATTATAGTCCTCATCATGAAGCTGAATGAGCTTCACCCTATGTGTAATTAAGAACAATGAGGCCAATTTTAGGCCCTTTCGTATGATCATTTATCCATTGCTCTAAAATCCTGGAAAATTAATCACATGGAGGACTTTTAACAGCTGAAACCATTCATTCATATACTGATTATACCATTAATTCAATAACCAGAACTGTAATCTAAGGAGTCAAAGTAGAAAAAACAAGTTCCCTGTTTTCTGGACGTTTTAGAGTAAAACAGAAAATTCTGGCCTTTGTCTTATGCTGATCCTCTCAGCAACTATTAGTTCCATGCATGGAGCTTTACTGAAACACAGGCAACAAAAAAACATTTATCGAGGAACTCCATTTAGTGGGCTATAAACCCAAGTAAATAATTACAATAAAGCATGGCAAATAAATGTAAAATGAAGTGCAAAGCTCATAGGAACTTTGAAAAGCAAAAGTATTTAGTGAAGGTTAGTTCTATCACTTTAGTCTTGTCAAGATGTCAAGAGATGGGGCCACTGGTTCTGTCCTCTGAAATACGCAGCTTCTAATGTCACTGCCACCACTTTCTAACCTCGCCTAGCCTGTTTGTGAATACAAATGAAGTCGTGTTTCTACAACCCCTAGCACATATTGTCTGTCACAATTAAATTCTCTGCAGCATTCTTTTGGTAGAGATGAATGGGTTGTCACTCTAGGTAAAAAAAAAAAAAACAAAAACAAAAAAAAAAAAAACCCTGTACTTGTGAAAGCAAGGACATCTAAAATAATACAACGTTCAAGAAATAAACGATAAATGCAATCAAACGCCATACAGTAATTATTGAGATAAAGTCAGAATTTCATAACTCATGTACAAGAACCTTTCATTGAAACACCTACAGAGTAAAATAAAATATAAATTCTTTGATAGAATAAATCACAAGGCTGGGGAAAAAAGACCAAGAGGTCTCATGTGCGAGCATGAGATTAAATAGCACCTCACAGCTTTTATCAGTTAGGGATGTGGCGTGGCAATGGACTTTGTGGGGAGCTGCATGATTCAGCTCCTTGAGCACGCCTCAGCCTTTCACTCTTTCAGGAACACGTTTGGCCGACGTTGAATTTCTGAGGAGCATAGCATTTGTAAATATTCTCTTCAAAAGTCTCTGTTGTAAACTCTTCCAGGATGCTGCAGTAAACTCATACAAAATCCGAGGCGTGCAGGGACAGCATCCCAAGCATAGGTGGGTGGACCCGGGAGAAGTCTATGTCCTGCTTACTATCTGAATTGTGCTTTCTGAATTAATTTCCTCAGACAACCATAGCAACATGCTATACCCTGAAAGCACAAAAACAGTAGGAATATGTTGTGGCATGATCCTAGAAACTAGATGTCTAAAGATGTTAGCAGTTCACCCTCCCTCTGGTACCTACAAAAACTATTGCCCTCATCTGAGCTTCCAGTGACAGGCACCAGGCCTTGGTGTCCCTCAGCTCATCACCATAGAATTTCAGTTTCAGCTACTGCTTCTGTCATCCCGTAGCAGTCTCTGTGTGTTAAAGGTTCCCTTCTCCATAAGAACTGGATTAGGAGCTCCTTTCATGATATCTTCAAAAACTCATCTTCAAATGAGACCACATCCACAAGACCCAGAGGTCAGAGCTTCAGCCTACCTTTTGGGGATGACACAGTCCATGTCTAATAGTGTTCTTAGCTAATTATAAACTAAATCTGTGTGCAATGGTGGCAAAAGTACAAAGTGGCTCAAAGGCCTCTCTGCTCATCCAGAGCCTGCCTGAAAATAACTCATTCTAAGAATGTCTATGTCTGAGAATCTTTGCATTGTCTGCGAATGACACAGCAGGCATCTGTGCTAGAGAATGGAACTGAAACCAGAAAACAAAGGGGTCTTTACACAACTGTTTTAGCACCGAGGGGCAACTGATGTTCCCCAGTGACAAAGTGCTGTGCTCGGCTGTGCTCCGTGAGTAGGTGGCTCCAGCAATAGTCTGAATGATAAAGATGAAGGGAAAGATCAGAAGGAAATAGCAATTAAGCAAGCTGATGAGGGACTCTGGAGAAGGTCATTGGCTGTGGAAGTCTGAGGGTTTAGGGGTAAGGGGTACACCTGGTCCAATACCAACCATATTAGGAAATGAATGAAAGGGGTCAACAAGATTCGGGGACACTGGTAAGAAAGAGGACCCAATCTTGACTTGGAAGCAATGAGCTCAATTAAACAGGTAGGGACGAGTCACCATAAATTGGTCAGGAGCCACAGGAGGAAACACAGGTTCTCTGAGAGACAGAGAGAAGACACTATGTTAAGATATCAAACAAGGCTCTCACAGGCATGAAGCTTATTAAAACCACTTTTGAGGACCTCCTGCACCCAGGGAGTTTTATAAGGACACTGTTCCATAGCATCTTTTATCTCAGAAAGCATGCAGTCACTCCCCACTCAGATGCCTTCATGGGCTCTTTCTGCCCCTGTGCAGTCAGCCTGCCCCATTGCCCCACAGCAGCCCTGCATCTTCTCTCTGGGCAGCACCATAATTTTCCTGTCTCCGAAAGCCACAGACTTCAACCTTCCACCACGCCCCTACCACTCAGCAAACTCTCATATCTAGTCATCAAGTCTTCAACTTTCCAGTGTTTGAGTCCCTTAAACTAACCCAGCCATTCTCTTCCTTAGCTTTTGGTTTACTTATGCTCCTATATGCCTCCCATTTGTCTAAGTACAGAGGCCACCAAACAATGCTATCTGCAAGTATTCTTGGCCTCTCTCTCTCTCTCAGTGCAGATAATTTACTCTTTGAAGAATGTGAAGTCTTGACCATGCTTAATTCTGCTAAGATCTTTCCTTATCCCCCATTTCATGGCACACAAAATAAAGTCCCAACTCCACGCCATAGCCTACAAGCCTTGCAGGATTCTGCTTCTGCTCATCTTTGGTCTCCCTCTCTTCCTCAACACATGTAGCACAGTTAAGGACTCGAAACTATATTCTCAGAGTAATTCTTGCTCCCCCTTTCCTGGTGTTTCCTCTACCTCACTTGACCTTCTCCATCTTGCCTCTGAAATCACCTGCTTTTGAATGTTCTCTCTGTCCTCTGAGTATAGCTAGCCTTCATTCCTTCCCCTGCATCTATATTGGCATGCTTCCTTCTTACACTTGAACATTGTATGTCATTTTTAATGCAGTTCAGTTCCTCCAAGTCTCCTGCAACAAGTTGCAACAGCAACTGCCCGAGTTCCATTCCATGAACAGACTGAGCAAGCAGGCTTTGTGTGCACTGTGTTTTTGCTCATGAAGGGAAAATGAACGGGTTAGTCATCTCAGGTTTATAAAACCTGTGGAGCAGAAGATTGGTCAATTCAGATACTGAAAGAGAACTTACAGCTAATAGGAAAGTCAAGAAAAATGGGAATATAAAAAGAAAAATAAGTTGGTATAATAAAAATTGAGATATTATAGGTAATATCAGAATTTAATGTGTTTAGTTAATAGTTTTAGTGTTTAGTTTCTGCTGTATTATCCTTAAACCAAACCATATAGATCAAGTCAGAACAAAGTGAGAATTTCCAAATATAAAATTGATGTCATTTTTCAGGTCTTTCAAAATAGGAGTCAGCAGACCGATGTATTGCTTTTGATATTTTATTCACACCAGGCAAAGTAACTCTCCACACTACCTCTCTCCAGTTAAAATAGAGACACGGTATGAAAATATATTTATTTTGAAAAAAATAGAGTAGAGAAGCTATTCATTTTCTGATTAGAATTGTGCCCCAAAGGTATCTGACCTGACTTCTGACTACAAATGTGCCTGCCCTGCCCCAAGGCTTCCCACCCATACACCTACACCTTGAACGTGGCTGTGGTGTTCCTGGTCTAAGCAGCCCCTCTGCTCTCCTCCTGCTCTCCTCCCACCACAGTTCTTTCTTGACTCCTAAGCTATGGTCTCGTCATCAACTCACCTTGCTGATCGGTGTGCATAGATCTCCCTAGGCTACCACCCCTGGGTCTGGAATGCAGCATGATTTCTGTTTGAAATACACCCCTTCCCTTTTAAGGGGCCCTGCTAAATTGCATTTGAACAATCAACAGCATATCTGTAAATAATTCGGTGTTTGACAGTTCACAGGTGTAGAGTCCTGAGACGGGAGATGGAACCTTGAGAATTTGATTTTGACTATTTGGTTATTGAAAACAATTTTATGTTGAGATACCTAGGGAAGTGGAGCAATGACCTTCTCAAAACTTGAGGCTGGCTTAGATTTAAGTTCAGTCTTAGCTTTGCAGTTGGATGAAAGCTTCATGATCCACTGTTGCCCCCACTTGAAACCAAACTTCTTATTCCCCATCAGGGTGTCCCACCTAGGTCCCACATCTGTTGTCTAGTCCTCCATCCTAAGGCCTTGCTCTAGGCTACCATCCCTTTGTAAATGAACTATAGCAGCCACTTCAAACTTGCTATCATTGCCCCTAGTTCTCATCTTATTGGTCTACTTGATATGTATTTTATAATAGGCCAAGTCACTTTCTACTTAAAATCGCCTACGGGCTTCCTGTCATAGGAATGAATGCAGTCCTCTACATGGTCTGATTCATGCTTCACATGGTTTATTCCCTACGACAGTAACTAGCCTCTGGTCTCCCATTGAAACAATCCTACTCTATCACCTCTGTCACTCGCTGGGGCTTTGCACTTTGCTGTCTACCTTTCTTTACAATAATGATTTGTTTCATCTTTAGTTCTAGGCTCAATAATACCTTCACTTGGCCCTGTTAGTTCCCTGACAGTAAAGACTTTGTTCTGTTTCAGGTCATACTTCCTTCATAGGAATACATGTACTTACCACAAGAGCTAATGATCACCAGTTTTTGTTTTTAATTAACTTATTGTTCCTTTTATCTTCCCCCTATACTACAATAGGGAGTTTTTCCACTTGGTATTCCCAGAACTTACCATATTAAGCAGCTACTAATGGCCAATCAGTGTGTGCTTATTGAGACGTCTCAATATTATTCTCCATCTATTCATCTCACCCCAAAATGGCTGTTTCTGGAATTTTCCTTAGTCATTATTCATTCCTTCTTTGGTTTTTCTCCTCCTTACCAGGAATCCACATGACTTTCGGTCTCTGTTCATGGGTTCATTCCACAAATTCCCCTTCTACTCATGTGTTGTTTTTTTATCCTTTTATTTGCCTTTTATTTAAACTTGTTGGGATTATCAACAGAACAAACCATGGTGTTCATCAGGGGTAGCAAAGGCACCACATTCTTTGGTCAAGCGTTGGCTGAGACAGAGGTATTAGTTAGAACAGTAGCGTATTCTTAGCAGGTAGGCTTAAAGGCTGACTTTCCTTCTCTGTAGATTCTGCACTAGAAAACTGGTCTGGAAAACGAAATGGGTGGCTCGTGTCCAAGAAGGGAAATCATATTCTCACCCTCCCTTCAGTGTATGTCCTTTCTCATCTCAGGCATTGTGGCCCAAGTGTGTGTCCAACGAATCGAGAAGACTTACTTAGACGACTCGCTCAGAGCTGGCAACTCTTCCTGCACTTACATCAAAGCTTCCCATGCACTAGCAATTACCAATGGATGGTAATCCAACAGATGTCAACAGATGTGTAGACCACGCACCAACGGATGCCATCAGTGCCAACGGATGCGTAGTTCATGCGCCATCAGCTGCAAATAGACACATAGGTCTTGGTGTCAGTCACTTTCCCTGTTGATGTGATAAAATCCTGTGAAACAAAATTGAGGGGAAAGGGGGTCATTATGGCTCACAGCTCCCACTCACAATCCACCACTGCAGCAATGCTAACAGCAGCTGCCCACATTGCATCTGCAATCAGAAGAGTGCAATTAATGAGTGCAGGTGGCAATGGTAAGGCAGTCCCCAGACACTCGTCATTTGTGATTGCTTTTATTTACACTTGACACTGAGTGAGTCTTGTCAATCGCCACCCTCAGCTGGGTGAGCTTGCCTTCAGAGCATGCTTGGTGAGAACACCCCAAGGACAGGCGTGTTTACTCTCTGAACTCACTTTTCCTGTGCTTGTAGCTTTTCTGCTAATTCCGTCAAACTCCACAAGGCAAAAGTGCTGCCCAGAAGCTCTTTGTGAGAGTTACAGCAGGCCCGAGCAAGGTACCTGTTGTTATTTTTCGTGGTGATGTAGATCATGATACAAGTAAGCAGATCTGTTGCCATAAAAGTGCCTAGATAATAACTCCCCCAGGAGGTATGCAGGAGCACTGATTACTATTGGCTCTTCATGCTAGCAGTCCTACCTAATTTATCTATATAACCTTCAAATCTTCATCCTATGCTTTTTTCTCAGAATCTCCCTTTCTGAGTGTCTACATCTTCAACATCCCCTAGGTTTTCTCGCTGCCCTCCTGATTCCACAGCGGTTTCCTGTTCATCCTCGATGGTTATCACCCAAGGAAGAGCCTTCATCACATGGCATCCTCAAACTCAGTGGAACTAAATGTCAACATGCTCTTCCTTTGCCTCAGAATCATCCAACTTGGTTTCAGAGACACTCTCAGATACATAAAGCCTGCTAACATTTACGGCACCTTACAATAAACTGCACCCAAGGCTATAAACACACCTGGGCTCCTGAAGTCACTATTGCCATTTAGCCTGTTTCTGTGACCACTAGCTTCAAGTGGCCAAGGTTTCACTGACCGAGATACCTGTAAGACACACGAGTCCCAGTAACCTACTCTTCACATAGTTCCAGCTGTCCATCCATTTCCTAAACAGTGCCCAGGCCACGTGTACCTGCACAGATGGCAGGTCAATGGATGACCTTTCTGTCACCTGCCCCTTCCTAGGGAGGTGCGTCTGCCTGTCTTCTGAAGCAGAAGTGCTCTAGCGGACTCAGAACGCTGAGTTTTCCACAGGATTCATCAGGTTGAAGCTATGTTGTTCTGTGCTCCTGGAACTCAAGGTAGCTATGCCCTAAGGGACCACGAGTCCCATGACTTGGAAAGCATGAGTCGAAATGCTTTCCAGGTCATTTTAGCAAGGGACCATAGAGCTATGGAAAAGGGGTTGATAGTTCCATGTAGAGGGAGTCTCTGTCCACGCTCTCTTATCCCGGAAGTTTTAGGCTGCTCACTGTGACTGCCGCTCCTTAGCCTGACATTTCAGACCTCCTTTCCCAGATGAGTCATAAACACTGCACCAGAAGTACGTTCGTGTCCAGCGTGTCTGAGGAAGCACACCATTTTAAAATCATCTTTAATATGGACTAACACTTTCCCTGTGTGTAAGTATGTGTACCAAATGCTTTGAGACCAGAACCAGAGTTAGTGGAATTGCAACCGATGCAAGCTAGTGGGAACTGAACCCAGGTCTTCTGCAAGAGCAGCAAGTGCTCTTAGCTGCTGAGCCATCTCTCTAGCTCTGCAAAACACTGTTTCTAATGAAGAATCAATATTCTTAAAATTGTCAATGATGTTCAACATCCTATTCCTAACTGTTGGATAGTAGCTTGTGTACTTTTCGACTGTAAATGTTTCTAGATTTTGCACTGGAGCATAATCTTATCCTGCATATCTCTTCTAGGGAAGATGTACTGTAAGGCAGTGCCAAATAGCCATTGTGCAAGAGGACAGGGGTCATAACAGCCCACATGTCCTCCCTATAATAAGGAGAGTCTACTTCCTGTTATATCCAACTGGCCCATTTTATTGTTCTGATCGATAAAATACAGCAATGTATCTTAATGTAATGATACCGGGCCAGTTATGTATCTTATGAGACTTAGAACACTTGTTCTTGTTTTCTTAGAAGTTTTCAGGTGCCATATGAATGAGCTTGCCTAGAAGAGCAACACATGGAGAAAGAGGCCCTGAGCACTCCGTAAGCCCCAACTGAAGGCTAACAACCAGCAGGCTGGCCAAACCCCAGCTGCCGGAAGAGTCATGAGAGAACCAAGATACTCATGTGCCCATGCTCTTATGCAGACACTGTAGCACCGTGGACTGTGTTACGTGAACTTCCTTTTACAACTGTGTGTGGAACTAGAGGTACAACGCAAAAGTGCCAGCCAAGTTGATTATTTCTTTTTATTCTTTTCAAGGTAAGGTCTCATTATGTAGTTTTGGTTGGCCTGAAACTTGATAATGTAGACCAGCTGGCCTTGAACTCATAGAGACCTGCCTCCAAGTGCTGGAATTAAAGACCTATGCCACCACACACATGTAGTTGGTTCTTTCTGTAGCCTAAAAAAGAAAGGTTTACCTCAGGCCTCTTTCCTTGGCTTGTAGACTGTACCTCCCAGTTCAGGCTGTCGTGCCTGTGTTTCCACATTATCGTCCTCTGATCAAATATCCCCCTTTCTACTTCTTATAAGGGTACCTGCCCATCTGGCAATAGATGCTAACCTGAAGACTTTGCTTTAACTTAGTTGCTCTTGAAAATGACTTATCCCAAAACAGATATCAACCTGAGATCCTAGGGCTAAGAACTTAAACCTAATTGTTGTGATTGTAGTGATTGTAGGTGGGCCGTATTCCAGCCTCTAACGCTCTAGCAAAGACCAGCGAAGATAAGGGGACTGATTAGCCTAACCCCAACTTCTGACCTATGAAATCAAGAATCAGATAACCAGTCGCTGTTCTGTGTTACTGAAGCACTCCATTGCACAACTGCCAAGCTGCCATTAATTGAACTTTGGCATGCTTGCTGCTGGTTTTCAGAGGGTATACTCGTAGATACCACTGAGTTCCAGGAACTGTTCTCGCTATACAGAAGCCTACAGAAACCTGCTGAGATCAACATCTCCTAGAAGCACACTTCATCTCTCTGGCACTCCAAGACAGGCTATCTGTGACTAGCCACAAGGGTTTTTATACACCCTTCAGGTTATGAAGGCAGAAGCTGTATCCTCATCATCACCTCAAACAGGCCTTGTTTTTCAGTCAGTATGGATGCCTGAAGTATGTGCTTGAAAATTTGTTCTCCTCCAAGTTTAACAAGACCTATTTTATAGTAAAGCTAGATCAAGGTCCACCCCCCACCAGCATTCTCACGTCAACAGAAAACATTATTTATTTTTATGCCAATGCTGTATTTCTAAAATTCCAGTATTTTTGCCAGAATACACTTAGTCCTGTGAAGTTAAATTTCATGCATGTTGAGGTATTTCCTCAACTAGGTAAATATTGAAAGGGCCAATCCTGCTTTTCGACAGAAAGTGCTAAATGTGTTTGGTTGTCAGGATTGACTGAGTATTCCAAAGGGTATCCAGATGTTTCTGGCAGTGTCTCAAAGCCCCAGTGAGTCTCCAGCCTACAATTCTTGCTTTGATGAGTAGTCTCTTCTTCAGGAAAGGAGGTTTTCTAATTAATTCACCTTTACTCGCAAGTCCATATTCTCTTTTATTTTGTGTGTGTGTGTGTGTGTGTGTGTCTGTCTGTCTGTCTGTCTGTCTGTATTGTATGTGTCTGTGGACAATGTGTGTGTAAGCACAATGATGCTTACAACCAAAAAAAAATGCTTGACAAACTAGCCTTACTGTTCTCATACTGGAAAATTAATTTGTGTTTCTAGTTCTAACTGGATTAATCTCCTTCAGAAGTTTACCATGTATCTTACTGTCCAACTTCATAGAGAATTTAGCAAATATTAGTGAAAACTACTAGAAGAATTAAGTTTTGCTTTATGTTTTTACTTCTAAAGAAGTATTACTAACATAATAAATATAATTTACATGTCAGTGCTTTATGTAATTTACTTTTTTCCCTTATGGGGAAAATGTTACAAAAATTAAGGTTCATCAGGATGCTCCAACAAAACTCTTGGATATTTCCTACTCCCAATCTGTCTTGATGTTTGGGTAAATCAGTAGTAGAAGAGCTGCCTGTCACGTACGAGGCCCTTGTTCCATACCCAGAATAGGAAAAACAAAAAGTTAGCCATGTCTATGTCTCTACCACCACCACCACCATGTGTAACGGGGCTGCTGCTGTGTGCAGCAAAGTGTCAACAGTTTCCCCTTGTGGTTGTCTAAGGAGATGGATAGGTTCTGCCTTATTTGATCTCCACACTGCCTTCCTTGTGTTGGCTTTAACTGAGTTTCGGCCATTTTCTATGTTCCAGGAAGTCTTCAGCGGTTATACAACTCTAATTTCGTTCACAAATATACAAAGTTTATCTGGCTTGAAGACACGGAGTAAGCTCCAGGTAACTTCATTTCTGATTGCAAATCGGCCATCCCAGGTAACAAACCTTAACCTCAGGGTAAGATCGCTTTGATTTTCTTCGAGCTTTCATCTCCTATTCTCACAATCCTTAGCTGGACAAAGGTCAGGTCACACATCCTCATCACCTCTCTGGCTGGGGCCCTTTCTCTTTCTTTCATCTTTAGTAGTGACACAATAGCTCTTCCTCTTTCTTTCTTGTTTTAAATTCTACTTTTATCTTTGCAGGTTGGACAGCATGAGAATTCTCTAACTCTGCTTTGCATTCCTTCTGTAGCTGGCAAAGCTCTAGCTCCAACAAGGTCTCTTTCATAATCTGATTTCTTTTTTTTCCAGAATCAACAAGGAAGTGATTCTTGTTATAGTTCTTCCTGAATAGAGAGTCAGTGTGCCAGGAGGTATTAGAGACTTTCTTCCCCAACATTTCAAAGTTGAAAAGCCTTTAATGTAAATTCTTGCAGAAATCACCTTTGGAGTCTGGCTTCTCAAGGCTTCCTCAGCCTTCTCTCTTAAGAAACGATCTTCCCACTCAACAGAATTTTTGCAGAACTGGACATAATCTTTCCTTGGAAATGAATAAAAGATGCATCCAATAAAAGCAGCCAGAATTTTTCCTTTACATTCTCTGCTTCTGTATTTGGAAGGGGAAAAAAAAGCCTCCAGCAACAAAGACATAGAACATTAATCCAAATAAAGTATCTTGACAGCTTTAATGATAAATGTAACTTGTTTCGTTTAGCAATCACTTATTGAAATGATCAAAATAATCTTAATATAAGTTTATCATGAAGCCAGCCTTTGAGCCATCAAGTAACATCTATGGCTACCCGTATAGCAGATCACCATGTACAGATCACAATCCACATGTCCTGAAAACCTTTATAGACATAATATAGTCCTATAAATTAGAATAAACTGATGGTTTTAGAGGGTTTTTTTTTGGTATGTGGTGTTTGAGTGATGAGCTGACTGGAATAGAAGATAAAATGGAAGGCATTGATATTCAGTAAACATCTACTCTAAGGAAGTTACTGTCCGTAATCATCTCATTATTTTTCACAATAAATCTCTAAGTAAGTGTTCTATCTCTAAGTTACAAGTGAGAAAGCTGAAGGAGAGACATATACTACCAACAACCCTGTGCTCTAGCTATAGCCAGGATTGAAAGGTGGTTCTCTCCAAAAGGTATGGCCATTCTCCTCTGCTCACATCGATCCCTAAAAAGCAGAACTAAAGAGAAAATGCAGATATGGGATTCTTTCATCTTCTTGGTGTTTCTTACATGAAATACGCCAGGGGCTAAGATGAGATGTTGCAGAGATTAGACAAGAGATGCAAGGCAGCATCTTATGAAGGTGGAGACACAAGAGGTAGATTTATCTACTGAGGATTGATGAGGATTAACATAGCTTGTCTGGCTGTAAATATGTTCTCACAGACCATTAAGGACACAGTGCTGTGGGTTTCCTGGAATAGACCATACATATCAAGTCTTCTCACACCCTCACCAACTGAATATTCTGACAATTGACTCACTTTGTGTGTGTGTGTGTGTGTGTGTGTGTGTGTGTCCCCGCATGTGCACGCACATGCACGAGCAATTACTTCCTTGCTTGTGAAATAAGAATGATTTTAAAGTACACCTTACTTTCAGGGATGAAAAGAATTACCCAAAAAAATACATAACAGTAAATTAAAGCAATGTAACATATAATAAGCATGTAAAAGACACTTCTTATCCATTATATTCAGAATCTTGAAGCATCTATAAATCTCTGTCACAAACATTAGCCGTGAGAACCAATGGTGATATGATTAGATTGTCTTAGATGTCCCTAAGATAAATTGTAGAGTTTGGAAGTACATGATCTATTTTGTAGATAACTGTGACGGTTCAGCAGAGAATAATAGTTTAGCTCAGGATGCAAACCTTAAGTCTATTGTCTACTAGAAATATAGGCAGAACCACCTGGCTGAATTTTTATCTTCTGAAATAGGAAAATAGCTACTTCCCAAGAGCATAATGGGGACTAACCAAGTCATATTTGGGTAGAGCATGTAAAGGAAATGAGAAAGGCATTTGTGTAGGTATCTAAATCCTGGAGTTCCAGAACCAGAATTTCATATGCTAAGTGTGCTTTTTAGTGTACCTACCCTAGTGTCATGTCAGTGTCTCTTAAGCCCTTGTGGTGTGCTAAAGCTTACCCTCATCTCATCACTCCACAAATAACTCTGTGAGATAGGCTTTTTTGTCCTTAAGTTACAGGTAAAGGCAGAAAGTTTACCCAAGATCACAAAATTGATCAATGATAATAGCTAGACCTTGAATCTAGATCTTTTGAGTAAAAGACTTCTGGACTGGGTTCCCATGATCTACTGTATTTGTCTTCATGCTCTCAGGTGAGCTACTAGAGACCACAGGGGGATGGATGGGTATCCTACAGGTCCCTGCCATAGATGTTACACTAGTCAAAGTGAAACGGAAACACAAAGAACCTTTCTTAAAAGTAAGAATATAATTTCAAAGTAGACAAAAGGCTAAAAAGTGAGTGGTAATTCATCTTTTGCATGTGTCTTTCATCTGCAGTTCTAAAGTCATGAAAAATCTTCCTACTGAGTAGGTAACTGAGTTCCTGTTGAGATTTCAAGAGATTTCTGAAAACAAGCTAAGCAGGAACACAACCAAACATTTTTATACTCCATGGTTTTATTTTCTAATAGTCTCTTTTCACACACACAAATATGAGCATTGAAACTCCATTTAGAGGCTAGTGGGAATATTATTAAATTATGAGGAAAACATTCTTGATAGGAATGTGTAGATAATTACTATGATTTTTTCCCCCTAATCCACTGTCAATAACTTACTCCTGTGGTGTAAGCTGACATTTACTTTCTTACTTTTTTTAAACTCCTGGGTTTTGCCTGAAGTTCAGTTTCCAGGAACTCCCTCCCCTTTGGGGTTTGGGGTCACTGTGTACCACAGCCTCAAATTCCTCTCACATCCCTTGCCCATGTACACAGTCATAGAACTCACTGTTTGTGCCGGTTTGGTAGGCAGTGCCCTTGTGACAAAATTATATCCCTTGGGAAGGAACTGGAAAGAGAGGGAACAGATATTGCCCTCTCATGGATGGGACTTGATGTGGGAAGCCATGGAAGCTGCCACCACAGTCCTAGGCTTTGCCTGCAGGCTGGGATTGCTCCACTTTGGTCATTGGAATCTGTCATGCTCCTTTAAAAGAGTGCTGAGATGTGAAAAATATAGAACTCATCCCTTTCACAGAGCAAGACAGCCAGGTTGATTTCTCACAGAGATATTACAGTAACGGCTTCATGATGGGGGTGGGAGGGAGTTATGGGTCAAATGTAAATATCTTGACAAGCCTGAAAGGAATGGAATTACGAACCAAACTATGGTAAGATGAACTATGGGATAGCAAAGTTAATACGGTTGGTTACACATCTCCTCCCAGAGATTCATGGACGTGCCTGAGTATTTGCCAGTTCATCCAATAGCACCCTCCCTGCTGCAATGATCCTATAATGTGGAAGATCACCAAGACACCAAAGTTATGAAGGCAGTTTTGGGAGTTTGTTTGTCAGCTAACACAGACACTTTCCTAGGCCTTCGGTGGGCTGGGACCACAAGTCAGTGTGTGGTGCAGAAAGAACTCACCATGCAATTTGACAGATTCCAAAAAAGGAACAAAAATCCTAAGAGAAGACATTCATGACAGCAAAAATTATGGTTGGTGCGACTTGGCTGAATCGCTTGAGAATTCATGTGTCTGAAAAGATTTGCCTAATATATTGGGGTTAAATTCAGTCATGAAAGGACCTATTTGAAATCATGTTGTTCTTGCAGCTGGCTGAGGGCATACTACCCTGAATTAACCAGACACAAATGCTATTTTTAATCTTTCAACATCTGATTAAGTCAAGGGTTCACATCCTTTAAGCCTAGTGCTTTAAAGTCGCAGTATAGGCAGTAAACATCGGAACGCTTACGATATTCTGATTAATGAGGTGAATTCTGTACTTATGCAAGATGTTCTCCATAATTAGAGTTTATTTCAGTGCTTATTGAGAGTCGTGGCACTATGTAGACTCCTTTTCTGCTGTGAAAGTCAGTGTGTTGAATATACACTAATTCGTTTTTTCTTGGTTTTGTTTGGTTTGGTTTGGTTTTTTGAGACAGAGTTGGTCTGTGTAGATCTAACTGTTCTAGAACATATTCTATAGATCACACTGACCAAGAGTTCAAAGAGATCCACCTGCCTCTGCCTCTTGAGTGCTGGGATTAAAGGCATGTGCCACCACTACCCGGCTACTTCTTAAGTAATGGTAACCAAAAAGTGTAGTAAGATCCTAGGTATCTTTGAAAATAGAATCCTGGATTTAAGCACTATGATTCTAAAGCCTAGGGGACAGAATATATAATAAAATACAGAGCTATTTCAAAATAAATTCTTGCCTCTGAGTACATCGCTTGATTATTTTAAACATGTTGATGTTTTCAGATTATCAACGTAACTATTAAATCTACATCATACTTGATATGATTTCTTTTTTATTTATTTGTTTATTTTTTAAAAGAAAAAACTAAACATCTTTTTTATTATACATACCCCCAAGTTCCCACTCCCTATCCTCCCCCCATTCCCTCCACATACCCTTGCACCCCAACCCTATCCACACTTCAGAGCGGGTAAGGCACATTATTTTGGGGAAGGCCTAAGGCCCTCCCTACTTTATCTAGGCTGAGCAAGGTATCATCCAAAGAGAATAGGTTCCCAAAAAGCCAATACAAGCAGTAGGGATAAATCCTGCTGCCACTGCCAGTGACCTCCTCAGTCTGCTTCAGGCATGCAACTGTCAACCACATTCAGAGGGACTAGTATGGTCCTATTCTTGTTTCTTCCCAGTCCGACTGGTGTTGGTGAGGTCCCATTAGCTCAGGTAGACTGTTTCAGTGGGTGAACCCACCATGGTCTTGACCTCTGCTCATATTCTCACTCCTCCCACTCCTCAGCTGGACTTTGGGAGTTCAGTCCAGTGCTCTGCTACGGGTCTCTGACTCTGTTTCCATCAGTTGCTGGATGAAGATTCTATGGTGACATTTAAGATATTCATCAATCTGACTACAGGGCAAGGCCACTTTGGGCCCCTTCTCCTCTATTGCTTAGGGTCTTAGCTGGGATCATCCTTGTGGATTTCTGGGAATTTCTCTAGAGTCAGGTTTCTTGTTAACCCCATAATGGCTCCCTCTATCAAGATATCTCTTTTCTTGCTCTCATCTTTGTCCTTCCTCCATCTCGACTATCCCATTCCCTCAAGTTCTCCTGCCTCCTCCCCTTCTCCCCTCCTTTTCTCCTTCTACTCTCCCTTCTCCCCTCACCCGTATATTCCCAATTTTGCCAGGTGATTTTGTTTATTTAAACTTTCCATGAAGATCTATATAAGTGTTTCTTAGGGTTCACCTTGTTACTTAGCTTCTCTAAGATCATGTTTATGGCTTGTATCCACTTATGAGTGAGTACATACCATATTCATCTCTTTGGGTCTGGGTTACCTCACTCAGGATGGTGTTTTCTAGTCCCATTCATTTGCATGTATAATTCAAGATGTCATTGTTTTTTACTGCTGAGTAGTACTCTAATGTGTAAATGTGCCACACTTTCTTTATCCGTTCTTCAGTTGAGGAACATCAAAGGCAGCCTACTAAATGGGAAAAGATCATCACCAACCCCATATCTGACAAAGGACTGAGCTCCAAAATATATGAAGAACCCAAGAAATTAGACATCAAAATTCTAAATAACCCAATTTTAAAAATGGGGTACAGAACTAAACAGAGAATTCTCAAATGACCAAAAGCCACTTAAGGAAATGTTCAACATCCTTAGCCATCAGGGAAATGCAAATCAAAACAACTCTGAGATATCATCTTACACCTGTAAGAATGGTTAAAATAAAAAAACACCAATGATAGCTTATGCTGGAGAAGATGTGAAGTAAGGGGAACTCTCAATCATTGCTGGTGGGAGTGCAAATTTATACAACCACTTTGGAAACCAGTATGGCAGTTTCTCAGAAAATTGGGAATCAACCTACCTCAGGACCCAGCAATACTACTCTTGGGCATCTACCCAAAGGATGGTCAATCATACCACAAAGACATTTGTTAACTATGTTCATAGCAGCATTATTTGTAATAGCCGGAACCTGGATACTTGATCTACTTTCATGGCACATTGTTGAAAACTGCTAGTAGATGGTAGCAACTCAGGACTTCATTGACAGAAGAGAGGATAAACAACATTCTCAGGCTTTCTGGACCCATCAGTCTGGTTCTATCTCACTCAACTGTATCATTTTCTAGTACTATAGGGCTTTATATAAACAACTGGGACTTTATACATACTTAGAACTAACTAACTTTAGGAAGCTGATTTCTAAAAGGTAGCAGGAAATTGAAAATGCTAGATAAGAGATCTAAACTAGGTAAAGACTCAAGAGTCAACCTGGCCAAATGAGCAAGTGACAGAGACATGGTGGAGTCGTTTCTCCATGGCTTAAGAGGCCAGAACACCAAATACGACACAAGGTTTTCAAAAGCTAAAGGCACAAAGAAACTTAATGCTGGACCAGGGATGGAGGCAAAATAGCATCACAAGCACGTATACTCCCAGCTTTTATATCTGTTCTCATGGTGGGTCCTTAAAATAGAAAGCACCCATGGAATAGTTTCTATTTTTAGATTCTACAGTCAATATTTCCAAAACATTGCAGAGTTTTATCGCAACCTGTGCCCCTGCCATGTATCTTTGTTATGGCCCTATGTCTTCAGGGGTCCAGGATTTTGATTTATACTACTACCAGTCAGATACAGCGCTATCCTTTGGAATCTTTTTTGTGGCTGAACATGTCCTCTGAAAGGTCCAGGAAAATAGTAGCCATGGCAGCGTGGACCTAGAGATCGTCTCCTCACCTCTCAGAGTTTGCTTCTAATTGTTTCTGTCTTTGGCTATAGAGGACTGTCCTGAAACTCCTGGAGCAAGCGGGAAAGCAGGGCCAGAGCCTGGAGGGCCTGGGAGTTCAAAGCTTGCCTGACCCCAGCCCAGCCTCAGGGCAGCAATTAAATCTTGCTTAGTGTAAGTGAATGAGCATCTAGCACTCTCTCCTGAATCAGGCTAGCTTTGGCAGATGCCAACCAAACTCGAGGTTCCTATACAGCATACAGCTGAAGCCACCCCATGCCAAGCGTTGCCTGGACTTCCTCTGGAAAGCATACAAATCCTCATGTCAGAGTCCATGTCCAGGGGTTTCCTAGACAAACTAAAATGCTAGCTCCACTGTGACACTTGCCCAGCCCTAGTCAGAATTAATCCCTAATTTATTTAAGCAACAATAATATTTTATTCATATCTTTATTACATCATACTTAAATAAATAGGTCTTTATATTCATGATTTGGTCTCTGTTATAAATTTAATTATGCCTTGCCAAAATCCATCTTAATGTTCTAATCTCCAATGTGCTTTTATTTGGAAACAGCATCTGTAAGGTAGCAAGTTAGATTTATCAGGGTTTAAGAAACAAATGGTTCCAGGGCC